>VZTM01039005.1:0-15013 GCA_013400555.1 Jacana jacana
TTTGGGTTTGGGTTTTTTTTTCATTTGGGGATTGCAGTAATAGTAGCAAATTAATTTATGACACTTTTAATCTCCTGGTGGCCTTTAAAAAGCAGTTACTTTTGCATTTTGGCTGAAAGGATTAAATTCTGTCATGAGTTTCAGCATCATAGCATTTCTGAAGTGTAATGGCAAGTGAAACTGAGGGCAAAACGTACTCCAAGTGTCTAGTTAGGAAAGCACAGTCTGTTATATTCTCAGTAGAAGCAAAGAGAAGTAATGATATGAATCCAGTCTGATGGAAGAAATTGCTTTTCTTATCACAGTAATTACAAAATAACTGCATTGTACATGCTGCCTTGTTACATGGTCTTGAAGCTTCAGTTTTGCAGTTTGTAATCTGCTGATTTAAGAACTGAATTTATGTGAGATTTATTGTCTGTGGAGGACAACCACTTCAAGGACATAAGATAAAAGTTACTGGGTGTATTTATTAGTATAGTGCCCAATCTTTGTATTGCTTTAATCCAGATTATAATTAGCTAGGACTCTGTTGTGCCTGTAGATGAAGCTTCCCAAAAACTTCTCTCTGTAATGACAGTCGCACCCCATTCTGCTTCTCCCTTGTTTCAACACAACTAGTGCTCCATGCCTTAGTGCATGATCTGAGAGGGAATTATTGATACACTAAGTGTATCTGAGAAACTGATAGCTTGATTTGCCAATTTCAGGCTGCTGGATTGCTGCTCACAGTCTAGTTTTCAGGCTCCCTGGAGAAGAAACCACTTATTTAGCATCTTCCAGAACGATGTCTGAGCTGACTGGTGGAGTTCAATGAAGTATCAATAATTAGCACACAAAGGTTACCTGTAGATGCATTCATTCAAGAGGATGAATAATGAGGAATCTTATAATAATGTTTCCTTCTTTGTAATATAGATTTTGAGCTATTTTTTTATTAAATTGCATCAGTGAAATTAACAAGCTAAAGCATAAAGAAATTTAAGGAATAATAATACTGATAATGTAATATATTATTTCCGGTAAAATAAAGGTAAAATAAAATACCATACATATTAAAAGAAAGACAGCATCCACTGGCTTTTAACAGGCAGATCTCAATAAAATTAACAAGCTTTGTGGGATTCCACTTCTCATTAAAATGAATGGGGACAGCAGGAGCTACAGGCAGTTCCCATATTTTCTGCTAGCTAATTGGATGTATTTTTCTGCAAAACTGTGATCCATAAAAGAAAACATTAATTACACCTGCAGAATTTTTAAAGTATTCAGAAATTCAGGGAAAAAACTTGAGATTTTTATGAAAATATTGTATTATTAATATAGTTTTTAGTTTATATGTAGTTTATATTTTATATAGTAATTTTTATATTATATAGACACATATAATATAAAGAATTTTAATATTATATAGAATTAATAGACTTACAGTGAATCTGTTGGTCTATAGTGTGGCATATACATTCTCTACAGGCTTCATATATGCACACATTATACACATACATGCATAATCTTCCATGATAACTGTGTGTAAAGCCTAATTAAATGTTACATATAACTACACAGTACTCACTATGAAGAGCTAAAATTTAATTCCTGCATATCCTTTTCTTACATGTTATTGCACCCAGACCAATAGCAGTAAGGATTTACAATAGAAGAATGAAGATTTAGATTATAATCCCAGTTTTTAAAATCTGATTGGAGGAAGTAACAAGTTTAACATTCAGGGATGATTTTGAAGCCTTGTCACTAACCAAAGAGCATTGTAAGTTTTGCAGCTAAATGAAAAATAGATGTTGCTGAATGCTGTGTAGAGCACTTCAAAGGGAAAAAAAAATAAAAAGCTCTTGAAATTCCTTGATTAAGGGTCTCCATTTTCATTCTTTTTATACTGCAGCTTGTTCATGCTTAAATTCTTCATTCAGTGACAGTCTTCACTGAGAATTAATTCTCTCTTTGCTTTTATTGTTTCCTAACAGGCAAAAGATAAGATTTGTGAGAAGAATACAGACACAACAGAAACACCTCCATATTCCATCACCACCCCTATGCCAACCTCTACAAAGTTCAGAGTTTTAACGACCACCAAAGGATCCACCACTTCCCACCTGCCAACTAGTCTGCCCACAGAAGGTGAAGCGTACAGACTGCATTATTCTATAGTGCTAATGTGTCATTGACAAGTCTAAAAGTAGTTTATTTCCTTTAAGTATGTGTTCATGTTGACCTTTTATCTTTGGGGCAGTGGAAGAAGTGGGGAATTTCAGTCAAGGCAATATATGCTACTGTTTTTGAATTGCAACTTGCTCTTGTTCAGCACAAAGGTGATGAGTGCTGGAGGAGGGGGCAGTGCTGGGGGAGCATGGAGAAACCAGGGAGACATCTGGAGAACTTTTAGTCATAATGAACTGTTTCTGTTCCTTTAGCTATCAGTCCATAGTCCAAAACCTGTTGAAATGGGAGATGGAGAGGGTCCTGCTAAAGTCAGTGGAGAAACTCCCATCTCAGACTTAATGAGTTTTGCCTCCCTTTAAGTATTTTATTTAGCCAGGTGAAAATTAGAGATAAGACAAATTAAAAACCTCTACAAAATTTGCCTACTTACTTTTTTTCAGTCAGTTGACTGTTCTTTTCATCTAGTGCTCACTGTTGTGAAACAGTTTCTATAGGCTTCTGAACCAAATTAACTGGGTAAGTGATGGCATGTCAGTTCTCATCCTTGTTCCACTGGGTGCTTAAAACTTGCCTTTCTGCAGTTGAGATACCCTGCTTCCCTGCTTCTAGAGCAAATTCAACTAACCCAGATTAATCAAATAGAATCTATAAAATAAAATGGTGCAAGAAGGAGGTTTCTGTTAGAATTGTGTGTTAGCGCAAAAAAAGATACTGAGTGTGTGCAGATTTTTTAAGTGGCCTGTGACAGCGAAATTTGAGCTGTAGGCATTACAAGGTGGGAATCTACTGATAAGAAAGGCTGGGTTTGTTTGCTGCAAGAGTTTAAAAAATGTCAGCGCAGGATTTAGACTGCATTAGCAGCATTATTTCCTGGAGTTGTGTTCATTAAAGCTCACAAGAGGAGGAATATAGAAATAAATAGAATTTAAAACTGGTAGACCTTTTCATGATTCTTAGAAGAGAAACTAAGTCATTGTTTTACCTTATTGTCATATGTTTGTTCATAATCCTTAATATTATAGAATGCTCAAACTGTGTATGAACATGTAACATTAATTATTTGTAAATGTTATGAGACAGACTCTAGTGCCCTTATTTAATAGTATTATGAATCTCTCTTAAATGTTTATTTAGTAGTAAGAAAGTAAAGCATTTCTTAGTGCAAGTAAGAACACCACAATCTCATCAAGTTCAGTCACAAATCATTTTCTAATTGTGGATTTTTTTTTTACATTAGAAAGTCTTTCCTAAAGTGACTCATGACCTAGAAAAATGCTTTTTCCTACCGCTCACTTTGATTTTTCTTTATAGATGACACCAAGATAGCGCTGCACCTAAAAGATAATGGAGGTAAGAGATTAATTTTTGTGTATAAATAATGTCAGTAGTTTCTCAAATTATGCCCCACTGAACTTCAATAATCAAAATCAGATTGTAGAAATAGTTTTTTACCAGGCTCTCAAGGTACTTCAGCCTTCAACATCTATGTGGAAGAGCATCAAGGCAAGTAAGTAAAACAACTGCTTAGCAAATAAACATTTACAACTCTATAACCCTTTAATAAAAGAACAAGTTTAAGTAACTTCCAAATATGGAAATATTACATAATTTTTTAACTGTATTAATACAATTATTTTATTATAATAATGCAGCATTGTTTAACTGTATTAAGAGGGGATATGATTCTAGTTCTAAATAATAATATCATGTTATACATTCATAATAGTGAATGGTTTATTAATAAACATATCCATTTAATATCTGTATTTCTGTATGGGCAGAGATCCTGTATTTTTCCATGCACATTGCCTGTGAAATTTAATAAGATCACCTTGTCTTAGTGATAAAGGCCTCTGTTAAATGAGGCACTGCAGGGAACTGCTTTTGTCATCTGCTTTGTGGGCTTAAGGACTGAGACCTGAGGTTTGTTCCCTCTCCCTTTGAAGCTGATGAGAATTTCGCTATTAGAATAAGACTGGGTCATTAGATGTAGGCAGCATCTGTGTTCACTGCCAAAGTAGAGCTCGCTAAGGAGAAAGGAAAGATTGAGGTTGATTTCTGCAGGTTTCAGGATGGTCTGTCAAAGCAGGGATGATTTGCTGAGCAAACTGAAATAAATTCTATATAAAAAGGCATATTATTGGCTCTGATTGCCTTTCCTCCAGCAGCAAGTGGGGCAGCAGGCATGGGCAGGGTTCAGAGTAAGTCCAGCAGCTCAGGGACAGCAGCTGGGGTCAGCACCAGTTTAATGATCATCAGTTGAGTCTGCAGTGAGAAGGCAAGCCCAGGAAGCCAGGATGGCAAGGCAAGGCTAGGAGCAATGAGGGAGCAGGCAGGGCACAGCAGCTGGCAGCATAGCTCAGGCAAGGACCAAATGTAGCAGCTGCCATCCACAGTCCCAGAGAAGGTGAAATGATAAATGAGGTCCACAGAGGGAGTCCAGCAAGCAACAAAAGGACACAGGGCCACAGCTAAGGCTACAACGCAGCTCCAAGGTCCGTCCAAGGAGACAAAGCAAGGGACAGAACTGGAGACAAGCTACTTGCTGAACAGATCCAAGGTTGGTTCAGGAAACAAGGTCATGGATGGGATTGAATACAGGTACACCTACAACATAGCTGAGGCTTGCACTTGTGCTTACATTGGTCCTCATGGGCAGCAGTCCAAGGTGCAGCTGATCAGGTCAGCTGAGACATAGTTGTGGTCTCTCAGGGCTGTCACAGAATTGTTCAAGTTTTGAAAAAACTGTGTGCACGTGCCACGTCTTTTTTCCTGTTGTTTGTTTACCAGTAATATTCAGCCATTATTTCATCCGTACCTCACATTAGAGATATGCTCACTCCACAGGATGCAGTTGCAATCCCTTTCATCACCAGTTGTTCCTCTGTCATCTTACTGTCAATAACTATGGCATAGCCAGTCAGATGCTGTACTGGGCATTGAATAGTCCATTTGTTGGCAGTGTTGTTGTTTGACATGGCTTTGACACGTAAATGATCCCTTAGAATCTGCAAACTCAGGGTGCTACTCTTAGGCATTTTTTTCTACCAGAACATCCCTGAACCTACTTTCTCTTATTCTTCTGGAAATGAAATTGCTTTTTATTTTGTTGTGAACAGTGCTTCAGTGCTCTGAAAGATCAATAGACAAGACGAATCAGTCAACATTTCACTCTTCTGTTTCATGTCTATTCTGTCCATGAGGCGTATTCACAGCTGAGCTGCACCCACACTTTCCTTCATGAGACATTGCTCTATGGTGGGTGGGTGGCTTGGGACCAGGCAGTGCTCCACCTTGAGCATCTTGTGAACAGCTAAGAATAATACGCTGTTTAAATAAAAAAAATAAATAAAAATTCAAAAGGTGGGCTTTAGAAAACACATCCAAGTTTCCTTCAGAATTATTTTTCCACTTTTCTAATCTTTGCCCAAGACCCGAAGAGAAAAACACTGTGGAAGCAAACAAAATGTTGGATACTAAAGCAAGTGGGGGATGGATATGACCTACTTGGTAGAGTGAGGTGATAGGATTAGTGCCATCACTTATCTTAAATATAGAAAGTCCATTTCTGTGTGGAAATCTGCTGCATTTTAGAAGGATAAACTAACACCTGATGCAATTATTCATTTTCCTTGAGCTGTTTCTTTTATTCTTGAATTTTTAAAAAAAGAAGCTGACTTCAAACAACACAGAAGCAAAGCAACACACCAGGACTTCTCATTCACACAGTAAACGTAGCTTTTAATCTGAGAAGTTCTTTTTGATGAATCTTCAATTATGCATTGAATTTTCCAGTGACCCTTAGATTAGGCTCAGATAAAACCTCTGCAGCCGCAGGCACGTTCTTTGATTCTCTGTGATTTTTCAGCCTTTCATAAAGAGTAGATTATTTCAGGTCACGAATGCAGGGTCTTTACTTTCTCACACCAGATCTTTTAAAACTCTAATGAAAGGGAACCTTTTATAATGGAAAACCAAAGCTATATTAGATGAATGATAGCCTATAGCTTCATGTGTCCTTGGATGAGAGCAGTCAATATCTGGTTAGGTACAACAAAAGGATTGTATAGAAATTTTGCATCTCACCTCTGCCTGGAACTTTTGAAACCAGATGTCATAAAGCAGGAATTAAATTTATATCCAATGTGCCAAACTACTTAGACCTTTTAATTATATGAAAAAATCACCTCCAAGTTGGTCTTCTGTGGCCCACTTTAAACATACATTTCAAATTTGTTTGCTTCTATTTCTTCTATCTTCCCCCTTCTCCACAGACACGATTGATGCCTGATGTATATATACGTGACTAAATAATTTTAAAATACAGTTGGCGTGCTGTCACAACTTTTGTTAAATTTAGTTCTCTTTAAAATAACAAACATTTTATAAATGCTAGGATGTGTCCAGCACTACAAATGTATATTTTTATTATTAATCGCAGATTCTGTTGGGGTTTTTATTTTTTCTTATAGCACAACACAGCTGACTAAACAGTTTAAAAGCCTAATTTTTCATAAAGATTGTGAGCATTCGGCTGTGGCTATACAGTAATGGAGTATTTTCCTGTTGAGGTCTCTTTGGTGGATGATTTAGCTGATTGGCCAGCACATTTAGACATTTTATTTGACCTTTCTAGACACCTTATTGTGATTATTTGATTGCTTTGAGTCCCTCTCAGTCCTTCAGCTTTATAACTCAAAAGAAAAGTGCATATGGGCTGGACAGAAAGTGTCAGAGAGACTGCTATACTTCTCATTCATCAAGATGTACAGAAATTACTGTTAAAAAACATAAAGCTATACAAAAAACATCTGCCTGAAGGAGAAAGCTGTTTTATTTATTTGTGAGCATATATAGTGCTGTGTCCTGCTACTTTTTTTTTTCACTTTCACATTAATAACCTATAGGATTAACATTTAGTGCTATACAGAGCTTAATTTGAAAGAATAGGGAACTCAGTAACAAATCACCAAAATGTAGACCAAGTTTTGAAAAAGAAACCAAACTTTTATATACACTTATATGCAGTGATGTGTTTACCCAAGACTATTTTTTTTAATAGTCCCCTGTGCCTGGAAACTAGCTGCCATTAGTCATCTGTCTTATTAATTTCCCTTAAAAATTGCAGTCTGAGCTCTTCCTACCATAGGAATTCTTGACAAATTGTGGTGATGACTCAGTCCTGTTTTTCTTATGTACCCTGAACTTTAGCTGCAACATGTTTAACACTAGTTCATGCCTGCTAATAATCACCTCATTTCTTTCTAATATGTTAAGTTTCTAAATTATCTAGAAAATTAGACCTATTTCAACAAGGAGACAGGCCAACCTTCTAGGGAAAACAAATCTACTAACAGATATGTTACAGAAACATATTTCCAAAGGATTCCCAAAGAACTTCTCAGATTAAAATTATAATTAGCCTCTGATAAATATTCCAATCTTCCTTGTGCATCAGACACAGGAAGAAACATTCTACATACTATACGCAGCAAGCAGTGGGCTGCATGTATGTTTTTTAAAGCAAATACAAATGAAAAGTGATGAACTCATCCATTCTGGGTGAAAAATAGAACCGTGGATGAATAACATTGGCAGTGTTAGAATTAATAAATTGTGTTATATTCTGTTTGCTTCATGGTACTTAAAATGGTTATTTAAAAGTTACTTAGAACAGAATTTCTTGTATCTCCACTGTATCCCAATTTTGCTGTCTGCATCATATTACAGCTATTATCACAGAATATGTGAAAAATGCCAAACCAATCTGCAGAAAGTCAAACAAATAATGACAGAGGTTTATCCAAAGCAGTGGCACTGGAATGCATCCCCCAGAAAGCATTTTTACATTTCTGCATTTTTACATCATATTGAGCATTATACACCATATTAGTTAAAGCAGTATGATATTAAAACAGTTTAGTCAAACCAGAACAACTATGTGTAGACACTATGACTTATATTGAAGTCAGACTTATAACAGTGTAGTTTCACTTCAGTTTTCAAGTATATAAAACGATATACAGTATCTACTCTTGCAGTTGTCATGACTTTGCTATAAAAGCATACATTTAGCTGATTTTGTTAAACACATGTAATTTGTGCCGACTCAAAGATTAATGTGAAAAGCACATGTAGATGTCAGTGAAGACCTTATGAAGGGCTAAATCATAAAATCATAGAACAGTTTGGGTAGGAAGGGACCTCTAAACATCATATAGTCCAAACATCAAGGAGCAAGGACATCTTCACCTCAGTCAGGTTACTCAGCACCCAGTCCAACCTGACCTTGAATGTTTCCAGGGTTGGGGCATCTACCACTTCTCTGGGCAATCAGTTCCATGGTTTCACCACCCTCAGAGTGAAAAATTTCTTCCTTCTATCTAGTCTAAATCTTCCCTCTTTTAGTTTAAAGTCATTATCCATTCTCTTATTGCAATAGGCCCTGCTGGAAAGTTCATCCCCATCTTTCTTATATGCCCCCTTTAAGTACTGAAAGGCCACAATAAGATCTCCCCGCAACCTTCTGTTCTCCAGGCTGAATGACCATGACTCTCTCAGCTTCTCCTCACAGGAGAGGTGCTTCAGCCCCCTGATCATTTTTGTGGCCCATCCCTGGACACACTCCAACAGGTCCATGTCTTTATTATGCTTAGGGTTCTACTGCTGGACACAGTACTCCAGGTGGGGTCTCAGCAGAATGGATTGATAGACTTTTAAGACAAGGCTGCATTACTGAATGTTTTATCTTATAATCTGTTTCTGTTGCTTTCACAGTGCTGTGGCAGTAGGACAGCTAGGGCACTCAAAGCTCCGCTGATCTTTTGTCTTTTTTAACTACCTATTCTGTGTGGAGTGAACCCAGTAGTTATTGTCAGCAGCCTCCTGCAATCTCCTCTACATCACTTGCTCATCTTTGTCATCAGTGTGCATAGGTCACTGTGAAAGATAATGAAAATGGAGGTCAAGTGAAAGACTAAAATAGAGATGTACATTATGCATTGAAACGGAAGTAACTGAACTTGTTCTGTCTCCACAAGGTGAGAAGGTATGGGGGGAAATTAACGCTGGAAACATTTGATTTAGAGAGGTGTTCCTCTTGATCCGATGGGCTTCTGTTTGCTTCCAGTAGGGTTAAGAGGATCCTTGTACTAACTGAATTGAAATTCTTGTAATCTGGAATTTGTTATTCTTCTGGATTTGGCAACAGTCAGCTGCCTTGCCAGGCCAAATGTCATGGTACAATACCATACAATACTGAGCTTTGTGATGACCACTGCTTGATGCTATAAAGTATTGTAATTGCTTACATGGCCTCAAGTGACTCAAACTAAAATGAATACTGATGACAACTGTTGTAGTATTAGGTGATATTTTAAAGCAGAAGAATTAAATTCCTTAGCTAACATAGAGTGCTGCCATCCTATAAACAGAAGGATTTGATTTTAGTGCACTCATCCATTTACTGCACTAAGTTGATCTCTCAGAGACTTAATGAGTTGCCCTGGGTCTTACAGAAAATTGATAGCAAAGCCAGATATTGAATTCAGAATTTGTGGGTTACAGTTCATAATATTTGCACTGAAAGATCACCTTTCATTCCTTATGTGCAATTGGAAGCCAATTTTTACAACATTAGCTGAACCATAACTTTATTAATCATGAAACTAAGTAAAGAGTGTCAATGGCTTAGGCTCAAAATGTTATCAAATGCTAAGGGAACGAACCCACAAAAGAAGGAAAATCACACTCTATTACCGTGAAGAAGCTGAGAAGTGCAGATCATGCTGTTCCTAAAAGAGGTAGAAAGAATTTTTTATTCAGATTCCTCTGGAGAATCCTTCCAGTTGTACATTCCTATTCCCTCCTACAGTCACTATATTTAGGTCATTAATCATCTGTTCAGGAATCTGCATTTTGTACAGGAAAAAAGCTTAGGTTTGGAGAGCCATATACCTGCCTCATAAAGTAAGCAGTCTCCTGGTAGACTTACATTCCAGATGTAAATGGGGGCCCAAAGAGGGAAAAAAGCCAGTGGGTCTGGTTAGCTCTCTGTAGACTGTAACCTTGTGTGCTCGGCTGTTCTAAACGTTATGTCCTCCCTCTTTGCAAGATCATTGAAATCAGCTTTCAATATATGTCACTTTTCCCCACATCTCAGGCCCTCAGCTGAGATATTACAAAACTTGCAGTCTCTGGTTGGCATCCCTGTGAACAATCTGAAAAAAAGCTGTATTCTGTTGAGACAGCAAGTTCTATGTTATTTAAGCACTGTGTTCTTTAAGGATCAGCAAGTCTGTGATTCCATAGTATTTTTAAACTAATAGTAATAAAAAAATAGTAATAATAATCATAATAATAAAAATAAATAAGCACATCTGACTTTCCTAAGCTAGTGTTTGAAAGAAAGTGGTGTTTATGTAAGAACATTAAGATACTTGTTTTGGCTTAGTATTAATAATAAAGCATAAGTTACTTAATCAATAAACATATTTTTATAAAGCTGGATGTGCTACAGCTTCAAAATCAAGGCCAATACCCAACTAGTCATTACGTATTATGCACATGTACATTGAGGAATGCAAGGGAACTTCTGCAGCTGGCAACTAAACTATTAAAAAAACTGCGTGTTTGCATGGAGGTTCTGAAAATATTATCACGTGTTCTGTTTCTGTAATGATTAGTCTATGTAGTGCATACTCATAAGTAGTAAGAGTAAAAGAGAATGTAAATATTTACTGGAGAAGTGGTTATACCTGAATCTATACATTTTTCCAGTCTACTTCATCTGTAGGAGCTGTTTCCATGCACTTGTACCCAGACCTGTTTTTCCATAAAACCAAGCCCATGCCAAACCACTGTCAACTTAATAAACCAGCTTTTTTGTGCCAATAGGACCTCATAGATGCTCTCATACCCATGTGACAGTTTAATATTCATCTAACCAGCCAGCTAAAAGAGATCATGGGTTTTGATGAACCTTAAGAATTCATCCAATTGCTGATTCATCACCTAACAGCAAACACACATTTTATCATAAAGTGTTACTATATGAGAAGAAATTGCAGGGTTCATTCTCTGTATCTTTGACAAATTCAGGGGTTTGCCATGAAAATTCATTCTTCTGGTAAAAGGAGGGGAGAAAGAACAGAGCTCAGTAGTGAGTTATCATCTTTAGGCTGACTGCTGCTATTTAGGTCATCTATATCCCTAGCTTTGCTACTACAGCCGTGTCAGTCAGGAGGGTCAAATAAGGTACAGTATTTTATCCCTTAAAGTTGCACGTGCATAGAGTCATAGAATAATTAGAAGGGTTAGAAGGGAGATAAAATCATCTACTTGCCAGCCCCCTTTGCCATGAGCAGGGACACCTTCCACTAGATCAGGTTGCTCAAGGCCCTATCCAACCTGGCCTTGAACACTCCCAGGGATGGGACATCCACAACTTCTCTGGGCAACCTCTTCCAGTGTCTCACCATGCTCAGAATAAAAAATTTCTTGCTAGTATCTAATCTAAATCTACCCTCTTTCAGTTTAAAATCATTATCCCTCATCCTATCACTACACTCCCTGATAAACAGTCCCCTCCCCATCTCTCATGTAAGGCCCCATTTAGCTACAGGAAGGCTGCTATAAGGTCTCCCTGGAGCCTTCTCTTCTCCAGGCTGAACAACTCAGCCTGTCTCCAGAGAGGGGTGCTCCAGCCCTCTGATCATTTTCATGGCCCTCCTCTGGACTCATTCCGAAACGTCCATGTCCTTCTTATGGTAGGTGCCCTATAGCTGGGCAAAATACTCCAGGTGTGAGTTCATGACAGTGGAATAGAGGGGGAGAATCACCTCCCCCAAAATTCTTTTGATATATCCCAAAATACATTTGCCTTTCTGGGCTGCCAGTGCACATTCCCAGCTCATGTCAAGCTTCTCATCCACCAACACCTCAAAGTTTGTCTCCAAGCTGCTCTCAATCCATTCACCTCCCAGCCCATAGTTGTGCTTGGGATTACCCCAACCCATGTACAGGACTTTGCACTTGGCCTTCTGGAATTTCTTGAGGTTTGCACAGGCTCACCTCTCAAACCTGTCCAGGCACCTCTGGATGCCATCCCTTCCCTCCAGCATGTCAACCACACCACAGTGCTTGGTGTCACCAGAAAACATGCTGAGGGTGCAATATAAGAAGTGAGTCAGAAGTCTGAATTGGAGTTTTTTGCCATCTGATCACAATGCAAGAGTGAAAAGGAAGGACATGGCTTTTGGAGGGAAAAAGCAAAGCTTTATTTTCCAAGTCTACACAATGAAATTCTACCTTTTTGTCTGTCATTTGCCTTTGGTGCCATGTCACATTATGTAAAAGAAAGTTTCTGGCCAGGAGATACCAGAATTTCATCTATATTTTCCTCCATAAAGTAAAACTTTTTTGTATCTCCACATAGGGAGATATTAATTTCTGGTAAATAAACACTTTTCCATCTTGTATTATGGGAGGTGTATATGTATGAATCACAATTTTGTTTTCTCATATATAAAACTATCACAATAGAAAATTTGTGTAAACCTTCAGTTTTAGGTAATATAAAACAATGTATTTCATTACTTTGCTGACCTCAATGGTTAGTATGCAACAGTGAGAAAAACAGCATTGAGAAATTATGCACAATACGTTCGCAAACACTCTAAAGAGCAGTCCTAGTTTGTACACATTTTTGTTCATGTTAAAGTCAGCATCACAGTTCCCACGGGCCAGCACAAAATTTTCATTCATTTTAATTGCTTGAATTTTTTTGGTTTTCCTACACCAAAAGAAGCTAACCCAATTGTAACTAGAAACATAACATAATAATATAAAATAAAAGATGGTATAGTCTACATGTGTTTATAATGCAAACAATGAGAACATTTTTACTGTGATTTCACAGTTGTTTTTTAAACAGCATTCTGGCAGAAGAGCAGTTATTTCATGTTTGTACTGTGTGTCTTTATATTTTGGAAAAGTTACTTGCTGTTTCTCTCTGTCCTTCAGATTCTAATGAGAAGGAGACTAACCTTGGAGATGTTAATATGCTCCTTCTGCTTAAGAGGTTAATATGCATGTAAGAATTTGGGAAAGAGTTATAAATAGAGCATACTCTATGTAACAGCTGGGGGTTTTGAGCACAAGAAAAGGAAGATTTGAGGGAAAGTTCCACTGAGAAAGCTACTTGTGGAAATGGTTGGTCATAACACAAATATCCTCCCATGGGTTTAGCCTTGCCTGTAATAGCAGATGTGCTGTGATAATCGTCATAAGAATTCTGCACCTGAAGAAGTTTACAAGTCCTTTTTTTTCATCTATTTCCTTTGGTGGTCTTTCTGAAAGTACTGCTGGCTTTTTAAAAGAACTGTCAGTTGATTTTGCAGCAAAGAGTATTTTCAAAGTTGACAACCCTCTTTATTGTCTCTGTGCAAAGAGAGGGATATCAATTTCTCATGAGTATTTGAGCCCTGGGGTCAATGAACTGAATTTCAATTATGGAAATTACAAGTTACTTAGACTTGTTGTCATTTAAGAAAAACATTTCTTGTATTTCATACCTTTTCATAGTTGGCATTCTAATCACTGCACTGATGTCCATGCGTTGCTCCAATCTAGACTAGCAGAAATCTGGGCAGGCACGTGTCACCTATGTTAATTGGAAGAAACGGTGTTCTCACTTGCAAAGCTGGATGCCAAACACAGGGAAAATACCAGCTGAAAGGGATTAATTAGATGGCGTTTACTGAGTGGTTAGGACATTTGCTAAAGTCCAGCATTTTTAATATGCAGAGTATGATGTTCTGCCTTCAACCATAACATAGTAAAAATATAAATTACTAATTTAGTGCAAACTGGCCTGAAAATAGGTACAAATGATAAAATAGTTTATGGTGCACCAATGTGGCCACTGAAGGGAAGAGCTGAAGAGTATGAAGCTGTTGGAAAGATAGTTATGAGCCAGAAAAACTATGAATCCCCCGCTCCTTCTGGGCAGCAGTTACTTCTCAGTAGGGTGACTCACACAACTAGCTGCTCATCCCTGGGAATTTAATAACCCATCCTAGAGCATGTACAATAAAGCAGGCCTTTCCTGATGGCCTTTCAGTTGCTTAATTTGCATTTGCTTGGTGATTTGAAATATATATGCAAGTACTAAGTATTGTTACAGTGCATGAATGGAAATTAAAACTAGAGCTTGTATAAATTCATCTATTCTCTCCTGAAAGTGAATAGCTATTTAATAAATTATTAATGGTTACATCAAATAAAAGACTGCATGAAAATCAAAGGAACCTATTTTAGGGTCACTTATCTTTCCTGTCTCCACCACAAATTTTGCATCCTTTGCTACATAGTGCTATAGCTACCAGGAAGTATTTTAAGTGCCCTTTGGGTGGGAATATGTTTGAAAAAGATCTTCTGCATCCAAGGCAATATCACCTCTTCACTGCAATGTAAAGCATGGCCTGGAAATTTTCACTGTATGTACTGTGTTTTAAAAAAAAATAAAAATCAAATAGGGCTGTTTTTCTTTTTTAAAAGTACCAATAAATCTGCGTGAACTAAGCTTAAAGAAAGTTAAGTAAATAATTTGTAGGATTTAGGCGTGCAGGGGCCTGGTTCTTGGATCCTGTTGATGCCTAAGCTCAAAGTTCATGCTCACAGTCAGCAAAATTAAAACTGAAGTTCCTGTGTGAACTTTTCAGTAAAAAGAAAGATACTTCCAGGATTCGTCATTACCTGAGTGGGGGGTCCACGCTTGTAAAATTTTTTAGGTTCATTAATGCCTCTCTTGTCCTAGTTTAGCTTCTCAAATTAT
>VZTM01039006.1:299-17196 GCA_013400555.1 Jacana jacana
GAAACATATAGGTGTTTTCAGTTTTTCCTTTTAATGTTTGAATCAATCGTGCTTGTATGTCCAGTTTAAAAAAATAAAAAAATCGCTAGATTATTTAGAAAGGGATTAATTAGATTTACTACGAAAATAAAATAACGAGTTTTCCTGGAAACCTGTTCCCCAATAGTGTTCACAGGAAACATTCAAGTGTCGGTCAGCTGTTGAGCTAGTTGCACTGAACAAGAACAGACTCTCATTAATTAATATCCTGAAGAAAGGCTGTAATTTCCAGGAGGCATTCTTGAATGTCATCTTCACTAAAAGCCACTTTGGCCACTATCCTATGATGACATGCCAGCTGACACAGAAGTCCACTTGCATGTGTCCCTGGGGTCCCAACCTGTGGTCCCAGGGACTCATACAAGATTTCAACACTTGTGAGTCCAAAACAGTCTCAGGCTGTACAGGGAACCCTAATCCCATGTAATGAAAACTTTGTATGATTATTTTTCAGTTGTTTGTTTCAATTTAGGTATTCCTTTGTTTTGAATAAATAAATTATTATACAAGAAAATAATTATTAAGTGCAAAAAACAGTAACAACTTATTTTAAAATGACATGAAAAAATAACTAAGATATAAGAGACTTAGGTGCTCAGATATTAAATATTGTGCTGTCCTAGGTTTGAATTTGAATTACTTTGCCTTTCAAGTTAAAAAAAAAAAACCAAAAAAAAAAACCCTTCCATTGTAATGTTAGATTTTTAAATTTCTATTCAGATCTTAAACCTGGCAGGATCATTGTCATCACCTACTCTGATTTCCTGCATGAAAAAAAAAACAACCAAACAAACAAAAAAACCCCAAAAAAACTAAACCAACAAAACCTTAGCAAGTAATTCCTGTATCGAGCTCACAGACAGCAGAGCCTTTCCTTTTCAAAGAAAGAGATTTAATCTTCATCCTAATATTAAAAACTGAAAGCATAAACTAGACTGAAAAAATGAAGACTGTGTTTACTATACCTTTTGCAAAGCCATGTGACTAACTTATTACTTCCACCCTAAAGTTTTCAACTTTGAAATGTTCATTCACTCTGTCCATACATTCTAACCTGTATGTAAATGATACTTCTCATTGTGTCTGACAGCTGAAAAAGGTTTTGTTGGACAAATACTCTCAGTATTCTCCTCCCAGTGCATTTTCCTGCTGAGTAAGAGGGAGAGCAGTGAAGGAACTTACTCCACTGATTTTTATTAGATTTATTTTGATGAGGACAAAAATTTCCACATAGGATACTCCATGCAGAGTAGAGAGAGTGCTTGTTTTCATAAACATCATTGCGTTTCGCTTATCTTTGGATATTGCATTTCATGGATAAATAGAACTGTGCATCGAATTACGGGTAAAATCAGAGTATTTCAGTACCTTAGTTTTTAAGCATCTAATCCATAGACAGTATCTAAGATCCAGATTTATGTAGGTAACATCTTTATGCATGCAACTTGCACACACATATGTAATTAATTTGCAAATTGTTTGTATGTTTTACAGAAAACCTCTAGACAGCCTGGAATCCCCATGCAGCTGGTAAGAAGCTGCCTAAAGTTAAATAGTGTGAAAAACTCCAGATCTCGGTGTATTTTACTGTTACTGCCTAAATTTTAAGGAGAAAGCAACTGCAACTCAGTTTTAGGGGGCATTTCTGGCTGTGCTGGACATGCCCCATGCCTGTTGAGCTCCCATGTAGACTTGCCCGAGACACTAAAATGGAAAGGCAGGTTTTAATTTACCGATTTGTTCCTCTTCCCTTGAAATCAATGAGTTTAGTCAAAGTAGTTCAATGAGTTTAATTTCTCTCTAAAGAAATATGAGTCCACATAGTATTAGATTAAGAATTAAGTGCTAAGAATTATAAGATATTTGGCATCACATAACACATGATTTCCAGTTGCTGAGCACTAACCTTGTCAGTGAAGCTCACAGGAAAAACAGGCAAAACCAAACAAAATGTCTGGAAGTCCCCTTTAGAGATAAATGCATTAAACCTCTCAAATCAGTCACGATAGCCCACTGACTCATTTTGTTGGCAAGCTAAAAGGAAGGCTGGCTTCCCCATGTGTTCTTCCAGACTCAGGTGGGTTTCTCAGAAGAACTGGCACAAGGGTCCTGAGCACCTCCAGGGCATCTGGATGTCAATAATCCTGCTTTTTAATTGAACTGATAAAAACATTGGAACCAATAAGATATAAGAAACTAGAAGAATATGCAGAAACTACTGGTAATTTCTTAAAAAAATAATAAAATAAGGAGGATTGATGCATTGAAGAGTGAGCGTGTTTGTCAGTAGTGGTGGGCCCTTGAGCTGAAGCCTACTGGTTGCTCTCTGAGGGGCAGTGGAGAGGGACAGTGTAACTGGCCTTTCCCAGTTACAAAAATACATTTTTCATAGGGGGCATCCAGTGCATTGTCAGACTCCCTAGTACAGAAATAAAGAGCGTTCAAAACATTGACTACTATAATTCAGTGTGCAGAGCAACCTCCCTGCAACCGAATGTCCTAGATAAGCACATCATGGTGTTCATTCCTTTAAAGCACAAACTGTTCAAACACTCATCATTTCTATCAGACATTCTTTCATCAGGAATCTCACTACCATTTTAAAAACTGTCTTTCTATAGAGAGCATGGGGACTTTATAGAACAAAAGGCACTGGCTTTTGGGACCCCTTGTACCATAAGTGGATGCTCCATATGCCTTCTTGACAAGATACACATTGTTTTTAATTTTATTTTTAGAATCATCATGTGTTGGCTTCATTTAGTTTTACAGTTTATTAAAGTACATCGGAAAGCAGAAATTCAGGCACTGAAAAATATACTTGTGCCTCAAATATAAACAAATGTTGCAGAAGCTCATGCTTCTGAGTGATGCAGCCATGCCAGGCTCCTGCCAAGGAAGCTTGCCTACGCCTGATCTCAACGTGAGTCTTTCTGACTGTTTCTGCTGTAAATAAAGTTACTCACTGGTGAGCATCCCAGGAAAACTTGCCGTGCACATATATAGAATACAGATACTGAAAAAAAAAACCAAAAGACAAAAAGAGGAGAGAAAGACATGATGACCAGGATGAATTTGAACTGTATATGAAATAATAGAGCTGGATTTCTTTTCATTCCATTTCAATGTCCAGTTCATTACTGAACTGTACAACTGCATGAAAAACAAACAAACAAACAAACAAAAAATGAGATTTTATCAAAAAATGAAAACCAACAAAAACCCTATCAATAGTTACTGGAGAAGTGACGTTCTTTTGGGTTAGCAGATTGAGTTGTATGTCTTGCTGGGGGATTTTGATGAATGCTATTATCTGTAAAAAAAAGAGTCAGTCATATTTTATTGCTTGTGAAGTATTTTTATAACTTCAGCTGAAGGAACAGTTCTATAGACACTTCACACATATAAGTCATTACTGTGAAGTCAAAAAACCTACTTGGATGCCTGGGGTCATACACTGGTATCTTTGAGAGTAGGCTTTATTTTCCCAGGTTTTACACTCTACTCTAAAAGAATAATTCCCAACTCATGATTGCCCAGCAGTATGTAGTCTGTTAGTTATTCAGGTTTGGTATTTGCTGCAGCTTTATCTAGGCTGCACAGGTAAAGAACCGAGGCAGGTATGTTCCTGCAGAGCAGGATTCAGAGCACCTCATTTAGTAGTCTAGTGATTGCCTAACCTACATGCTCTGAATCTTCTCCTGGAGATGTCTGCCTGCCAGGAAGAGCTGGACGTGTCCAGAACCTGGAGTTAGGAATCCCAGCTTTGCCTCCATGACCCTCTGGCTCAGCTCAGCCCTGGGACTGAGGTCAGCAATTTTGGTATAAAAAAAGCATTAGATGGGCTCCATCTAATGTTTGTATTTTTGAAGGTTAATATCTTGTTTGTATGGCCCTGTAGTTTCCATTCCTCCGTGTTTCTGCTCCACATAATGCCACCAAATCCCCATTTATCCATTTATCAGACTTAGAATTCAGGTCCTGCATCACCCAAAAGGAAGCGTAACTTCCTCCGAAGGGGCCACCAGAAGGAGACCTTTTCTATTCTCCCTTCAGCATAGAAGCAATTTGGTTTGCGATGACTCCGATTTCACCCTGGCTTTATGAGCTGCCAATACACCAAACAGCTTATTCAGTCTCCTCTCTGCCTACTAGTCAGCTTCATGCTAAGAGACATTGGCCCAGATAACAGCATCCTACACAGATTTCACTTGGGCAGATAAGGTGGAAGTCCTTAAAGGAGGTGTTTGGAAATCAGTAAGGCTTCTTCAGTTTGGGCTTTCCTTTGAAGGTCCTCAAACCTGATGGGAAGCTAGGTCATAAGAACACAATGGGCTTCTGAATGGGGCTCTGACCTGCCAGACAGTAGTTTCCTCTCCAGCTGCCCTGCTGCAATTGCTGATTCCTGAAATTTAAATTTTGATTTGCCATATGCATCTGCCTCTATTACAGCATCAACCCATTCATCCTCAGCAAGTGAGTGGACTTTGTTCCTCTTTTCTGTTAATGGCAAACTACCAAATAAAAAAGTACCAAACTAAGATCACCCTTTTCATGAGGGTATCCCCCGCCATGTGTTTTTCTGTGGGAAAAATCTCTATAAACTGCAGTTCTGCAAATTTATAGTCTAAGATTCATTTGTATTTATGGTTCCAGCTAGAATCTCTGGCCTGTGAATTTAAGACCTCACTGCCCTTCTTTCCTTTACTCCATATGCCCAAGCCCAGGTAGCCTAATGCTTGCCCCAGATGGAGGGACATCACAGCTGAGCTGATGGTGGGGCATGTGAGCTGGTACCTCAGCGCTTCCCAAGCACAGCCCATTGACTGGAGTGCGTTTGTGCAAATACGCCTGAATCTACAACACAGGCCATGCAGTCAGACAGAGAAGAACAGGAGATAGCTTAGGGGAAAGAAAATTCTTACCTGGTCACAGCAAAGCTTTTTATTGGTGTCTTTCACCTGAAAGGAGCACTGGAATGTCATGGCATCTGCCATGCTCTTTGAAGTTCTGTGAAGGTTTAATCAATAGACCCACAAAAAAGCCTGTGTTCAGGTTATAAAGAATAAATTGCAAAGGTCCAAATACTGCTCTGCTATTCAGCTGAGTATTTTGTAAAGTGTTTGCACTAATATGGAGCTGTGAGTTTTATTTAAAATTCATATTGGTGTACATTTCAAGGTGACTGCACTCTTTATTCTGAAAACTTCTTTGGCATTACTTCATTCAGCCCTATAAACACTTATGGAAAGCACAGTCTAAAAATAAATTCCTTTTGCACTTCTCTCATTTAAATTGCTTTCAGGAAAATGCTGATATCAGGAAAGAGGCACCCACATCCATATGTTTACATTTATAGCAAATCTCAGTCACTTTTCTAATGCTAACTAGGAAATTATGTTATTTGAAAAACCTGTAATTACTCACAGAGCAGCACTCTGTCTTCATATTCACTGCTCTTATAATGTTTATGGTACCTACAAAAACTGCACTCGGATTCAGGGCTGAGGCACACAGCTGAGGTAGACAATATAAATGAAAAAAGACATACTTTTCCCTCCAGGCGATCACAGGTCAGAGTGACCGCCACTGGGCTGTGTATAATGCGGGGGAGAGGAGACACCACAAGATGAAAGGTGTGTTCCTGCTGCAGAAGCACACATCCTCTGCCTGCAGCAGACCCCCTCAGCCCAGCAATGTTTGTCTTAACAGAATTATTGCCAAAGAGAGGTTCCTCTGCCCCAGACGTTTCTCGGAGAACATTTTTATCCAGTCACTCATGTTGACAGATGGGTCTGCATGGAGTAAGACAGCTCTCCTGAATGGTGGCTGGTGGCACACAAGTGCAAGCTGATGCATCTCCTCTGGGTGTGGGGAATAGTGCGCTGCCAAGGGATTGCTGGGTGTGGGGAGGAATATGAGGCTACAACAGGTTTTCTGGTGTTGAATTGGACATGTTCAGCCCTGGAACAAACCCCAGATCTTCAGTGATTTGAAAAACAACTTCTTGTTAATCAACTTTTTCTAGGAAATGAAAGTCTCCCTTATTCTTACAACAACAACAAAAGCCTATCATTAAACTTTAGTGCTTTCTACTTAAAAACACATCTTCTGACATCTTTGTCCTTCTCAGGCTAATTGTTGACTTTTTTTTAATTGGCAATATTGTTATCTGACAAATGGTTTGAGAAGCTGTGAATAGTGCACCATAAGTACATAGAACCTATGGGTCTGCTCACCAGGACCCACCTGATGATGTCTCCCCATGAGAGGTACAGGGGCTTTGATGCTCTGTGTGAGCAGTTGCTTCCTCAGCCTGTTGCTGAGATCCCTCTTTAAGGTCCCCTGTGATGTATACAATAAAAAATAAGTGTCACTTTGTGCACTTGAGAAGTATCAGAAGGTTGTGTGCAGCAATTAAAATGTTTGTTGAAAATCAACATAGTGTTAAGGTTTTAAAGTTTGAAACGTAATTATACTGTTGGGGGGGTTGGGGGAGTTGTTCTGACTGCTGCTAACTCTGGAAACAGTATTTAAAATACATTTTGTATTGACTAGATGGTGTCTATTCTGTCTCAGTGAGAGATGGCTTTTTCAAGTGCCATGGAGTAGCTTGTTCTTGCTGTACAGCTCGTGAGTACATCAGAAATACAAGGTAGTCACCTAATTACAGAGCAGGTACAGTGTTATTAGTGACGCGTAGTTCAAAATGGAACCATAATTATGTATGAAGATCACTCTGAGAAGCACTTAATTGCATCACTTATTGCTAACAACTTATAGCTACCAGCACGCTGCTGAGTGATAAAAGCAGTTCTTCCCCACACACTCCTGGGTCTTATAATATGCTAAATCTCTGCCAGGACAGAGATTGAGGAAAAGGGTGTACTTCTATCAAGGGCTCAGACATAGCTCTTTAGAAGAATACATTTTATCTAAAGCAAGTGGAACTGCTTACATGTTTTATATTGCTCAAAAATGTCCTCTTTTAAAGGCAAGACTTCTCCCAGTGATTCTTGATATTCTTTGGATAATTTCCTCTGTTGTCAAATGTGTAGCCTATGAAACAAGTTATAAAACAGTGCAGTAATAAAACAGACTCTTAAAAATGCTTGTGAATATTCAGTTGAAAATTCATACATTTGGGTGTTCGTATTCTTATGGTATAGTGTAATTTTTTCACATAAGGTTTTTTTTCTAGAAATAAGAAGTTCACATTTTTAATTTGACCTTTCTGTAAAATAATCATGAACAAAAGAGGTCCATACTTAATTTTAATGCATTTTGAAAAAATTCTTGACATTTTCAATTCTTGTTTCAATATGTTTCAGCTGTGAGAAGTGTATTGAGGTTTGTTATAAGAACTCTTGGGGCAATAACATAAACATATTTATAGAACAGCTTGGGGCTGATTTGAAAATTAATCATTTACAGTTTTTTTTAAACTGTAAAATAAATATAAATAAATGAATCTGTTGTACACTTTGTTTTAACTTGTTATTAACAGTCGGAATTTTTGTGACTGAAGAGGAAAATATTTGTGCATTTTGGGGTATTCTTTTTTGTCTTTTTGCTTCCACTTGATATTTGCAAACCCATTATAATGACAGCAGCCCAGTATTATAAGGTTAACTTGAGTTTTCTCTTTCAGAGGCAGGAGATAGAGACCAGGCTCTCTGGTATAATTAGAAACATTAACTTTCTCTCTTTTTTTTTTTTTGAATTTTTGAATTTAAGCTAATGCTGTACATATGATCTAGTTTTTTTCCTCCTCCTATTTTTTTTTTGTATTTGCAAACAGAATCTAGAACAAATTTATTTATTTATTTATTGTGCACAACTAGGGGAAAAAAAGGCTGCTTTTGCCTTTTAATTTTCCAGTATAGGGGAACTGGAAAGTCTTCTTGCTGGGAACCGGATGAGTTGACAATTTCAATTACTTTTCTTAAACGATCAAGATCGAGATCTGAATCTGACCTTTTCATTTCAACCTTTTCATCTCTAAGTCCTCACAAGGGAAGGGTGAGGAGTCTTCTGTAACAGTCCACTCCTTGGATGCTAACTCCACCAGGCAGGTGTTTAGCTGGGGAAAATACCTAAGCAGTGACTTCTGTTCCCTTAGGAATTTAGCATCCAAGACTGGAGGCTTTGCTTATTGCCTCTAGGCCTGCCATGGGGATGTCCTGAATTCCAGATTTCCTTGCTTGACTGTTTCCTTTATTTTTAACTCACATCTCTGTCTATGAAATGAATATAATATTCACCTTCTGGAAATGGGAAACTTGAAAAATTCTGTAGTATATATACATATACAAAACCATACACACATATGTGTATTTACAGCCTACTTATACATATGTATATTTACAATCAGTCCCATAACCCCATTTGCCAGTTTATTCTGGAAGTTAAACTGTGTCTTTAAGCAACTGCCTGGGGAATGAAAATAAACAAAGAGAACCCGATGGCCCTCCAGATGCCTTCTCAAGAGTCCTAAGAGTGGAGAGAATCTCCCTGCACAGCTGACAAAATAAATGATCCAACAGTGGGAGCTGCACGCTTAGATCTTACATCTGGGAAAGTACTGTGGGTTGTGAGACCCTACATGCTGCAATCCAGTGTCTATTCTGAGGGTAAAAGTATTGGTGGTATCGGGAAAGCTATGTGCTTTTTCCCAGACTGGAGTCAGCAGCTTAGAAAAAGGGAGGGCTTTTTCAATAAGGTTTTACAGGCAATCAGCCTGGGAGAGGGAGATGCTGCCTGCAAAAGAAAAGTGTGGGGAAAAAAATTGAGTCACATTTAAAAAGAAAAATGTAATAGTTATGAACAGAAAATTGATTTTTTTCTGAGCTATGGAGTTTCCTCTAATATAGTAGAGGCAGAAGTTAATAACAGCTATCAGGACGCTTGTGTGTGTACATGGTAATGTCCCTGAAAATGTGTAATGTCAAGGAGTGAAAAAACATCACAAGTGAAAATCTCTGTAAGAAGGAGGAGAAACTGAAGATCTGCAATTCACACCACTCTACAGAGGCGAGGCTTTAGATGCACACCAGAGCCCTTATATGTCAGTGACCGAAGGGAAAAAAAAAGGCAATTGACTGAAGAAGGGGGGGGGAGGAAGGAAATTTTTTGTTATAAGGACAAGAAATGTGCTACGAAATTGCAGTCAAACGTATTAATCTGTGTGACTGTAAAGGACTTCTCAGCACGGTGTTGTAGCCGTGTGTTTCTTGGCATTTTCACAAATGGGAAAGTGCTGCTTCCTGAGCCGGCAATTGATCTTCTCCCCAGTGTTGATGTTAGCATATTTGGGACTTTGCAGCTGCTAACTTGGTGGCTTTCCAATTGATAAGAAATATTTTGATTACTGGCTTAATTAATTCAGACTCTGTCACATTTGGTCATCTTACATGTTATCAATGTAATAAATAGGCTCATTATTCTCTTTGGCTCTGGCTTTTCTGCCCTTAGCACCCAATTTGCTTCCTCCACCCCTGCCTGGCTGCCCATTGCTTGAAAGACGGGTGAGACAAGATCCTGCTTTCAACATCGGGGCCAGGCTTTACAACATCCCAGAACGGAGTAAGACAAGTTTTGCCCTAAATGCCTGGATGGGGGATGCTCTGAGAGCTGCTGTGCCGCCATGGTAGGACTGGGGAGATGCTCTCTACTCAGCCATTCTGGGCAGGAGGGAAGTCAGCAGCCCAGCTTGTGGGAGGTGAAAGGGGTTTGATTTCTTTTTAAATGCAAGTTCACTAGGCATGGTAAAATTCACTTTGCAAAAGCATTTAAGGTGGCTGTATCTGGCAGATATTCACATAGGGGTCATTATTTCTTTCTGCCTTCCTGCCCACACTTTTTCCTGGCTCTGCCAAATTTCAGAATTTCTTCTCCAGACCAGGGAACAGGAGAACAAAACTGAAAAAATATGATGATTTCTTCTGCATGTTCAATACAATGTATATTCCCTACTCCTGGTATTTTAGCTGATTTTTTTTTTCTTAATATTTTACATGGTTTCCTAAGGAAATGCTGCCATGCTACTTGTCTCTCATTTCCCATCTAATAACTTGCATTGTCCAGTTTCAACCAAAAAAATGAAAGAGTATATGTCTTGGCCACAGTTAATTTTTCACTAGTTCTATTAAGGAGGGTAAGGATAGATAACCTGAATTAATGTCATCACTGAGGAAAAACAGGCAGAAGGTAACTGTTGTAGAGTGTAGGTCAGTCAGCACAGTCCTACTACCCTGCACTGCTGGGAGCAAAGTTAAACTTCCTTACATGCTTAAGCACAGCATCAGGCTCTGCAGCTGCTCTGGATCTATAGCCAAGCAGCTCAGGTCTGTTTGCACATGCTCAGGCTGAGATGCTTTGGCATTATCAAGAAAAACCCAAGAACTTTTAATATCAATGTATGAGAAAAGAACAAACTATTAAAACTTGGTGTAAAGAATAGAGAATTGGTACTGCTTTTGAGGGGTAAAATGTCAAATTAGACAAGCAGGAACATTATAGTTGTAGATATTTATTTTCTCTTTTCATATGCCAATTTTCTAACAATTGATTTTAAAAGACTGGTATTATTATTTTTAAGTATGCATGATTCTTGCCAATGTATTTTAACTGCTCTAAAACTTGGAGTTTGTGCACAGCTAATAGAAACCCATGATGCCACAAGCTGGTCAGACACACAAGGGTATGCTTAGTATTACAGCAAGAATAATAGATAGAAATGGAAAAAAGAGAGAAATAAAGATAAGAATTATTAAAAAAATGATATGTTTTCAATTGAGGAAACACTTTTCTGGCTGGATAATCACAGGGGGAAATGTAGAAAGGTTTAGACAGTAGAGTCCAGAGTTGTAAGGGTGGCATATATAAGAGAACTCAAAATCTTTTTTCATGGAGACCATAAAATGCCTGAGTGACACAGTGACTACCACATGACTTTCATGGCTGAAAGGTCAAGTTGTGAGTAATGTAGATTGGATCTTCAGTGCTGAGATGAATGAATGGTCTTCTGTTCAGGTTTATTTCATGTACCACGGATGCACTCCTGTAGCCACTGGCCATCGTATGTGTGAAGTGAGTGTCCAGGAGGCTCCACAAACAGTTTCTGTTTTGGGGGACACCCCCAAAGCTGTTACAGTCAGAAAACTCTCCCTGATCTTAATAATTAATTTAAAACATTTACCATGAAAAGGCAACAGCCATAAAACCACAGTGTAGCAAAGAAAGAGAGGAGGAGACACTGAGGAGGTCACCAGTGTCCTAGACACCTGCAACAGCAGGAATTTTATTAGGTGAAGACAACCAGGAGAACAAGCTCAGTGACTGGTTTCTTTTTCATACTACAGAACATGGCAAAATCTTGATAACTTGCTATGCCTGGCAGTCTAATCCAAGGGGAAACTCCTGTTACTGAAAAGGCAACTGGTTTGGAAGGAAGGATAGACATCAGACTTCTTACCCGGTGCAATTTATTATAAAAGTTGACAGAACCAGTATAACTATTCTCAAGCAGTGTTTTTTCTGAGTTATGATTACTCTGTTTCACCTTTTATTTATTTTTTCCATTTCTCTCAGATGTGGTCATCAACACTATTTCCTCCTTGTGTACACTGCTGAAGCCCACTGCTGAATAAATGGGTGATCCTCTAACCCATCTCTTTATCTATAATGCTAACATAAATGAGTACATTTCAGGAATTCTATCCTAAAAAGACAATAGAAAGTTGTGCTTTACTGAGATATTTTAAGTCCACTGATTTTTTCATGAAATTCAGTTTCATATATACTAACTTGATTGATGACTCTGGGGCTTTTGTTGGTATTGATCTCAACCTTGGGTCCATTCCTGTGAGAAACAAAGCCCAGCATTGGAAAGTTTCACCAAAAAAAAAAAAGTGTTTGGTTTTGGTTTTTTTTGAAGTTGAAAGAAGGCAGTGTAAAGAATGGCATAAAAATGAAGACATGGCTTCACAGAGAAAGCATACAATGCTGAAATACAAGATTATTAAATAATGGCATGAAAAAATTCCATGGAAAAATGCAATGAAATTTTACTGTACTGAATGCAGACATTAAATCCAGCAGCAATTAGCATATCAAAAAGATATGAGCCTTCCTGTAAATGGAGAGCACCATGCCTCTAATTATAGGTCATGAATACAGTTGACCAAGGAACAAACATCTTACAAGCATAAATTGAGGTTTCAACCTTTGTCTCCATTCCGATGGGTCTTAAAAATAAATGCTATTATTTGTGGGAAGGGGGTTAATGGAAAAGGGAGGAAGAGAACTTCACCTGTTGTGGTGATTCAGACAGATAAATGAGATGTGAGGTAAAACCTTTACCTTAATCAGGCAGAAAAGAAGTTTAAATGTATATCTTTCTCATCCTACCTGAGACCTTGGTCCTAGCAGAGCAAGAAGAGTGTAATCTTTCTACATAGGAAGGCTAAAGACAGAAAATTTTGATGACATTCTTACTTGAAAATCTTATAAAAACAGACACAATTCTGCCAACAACTTTGGTTTAGTGGATTGATACTTTCTAGTGGTCACAGAATCACAGAATGGTTGAGGTTGGAAGAGACTTCTTGTCCAACCCCCCTGATCAAGCAAGGGCACCTAGAGTCAATAGCCCAGAACTATATCCATATGTCTTGTGACTAACTCCAAAGAAGAAGACTCCACAACCTCACTAGGCAACCTGTGCCAGTGTTCACATTCTCACAATAAAAAAATTCATTTATGATATTTAGAGGAAGCCTTTTGTGTTTCAGTTTGTGCCTGTTGCCTCTTGTCCTACCACAGGGCACCACAGAAAAAAGCCTAGCTCCATCTGCTTATACACTCTGTTCAGGTATTTGTATACATTGGTAGGGTCACCCTGAGCATTCTTCTCTCCAGGCAAAACAATCCCAGCTCTCAGCTTTTCCTCATAGGGAAGATGGTCCAGTCTCTTCATCATCTCCATGGCCCTTTGCTGGACTCTCACCAGTCTGCCCATGTCTCTCTTGCATTGGGGATCCCAGAACCAGCTGCAGCATTCCAGGTGTGTCTTCACCGGTGCTGAGTTGAGAGAAGGATCACCTGTCTTCACCTACTGGCAATGCATTATCTAATGCAGCCTAGGATACCATTTGCTGTCTTTGCAGCAAAGGCACATTGTTGGCTCATGTTCAGCTCGGCATCCATTAGGACCCCCAGATCTCCACTTGAGTCTGTAATCACCCTAGTATCCCCACAATATTTTCTCTCCTAACCAAGACAGTGTGACACAGGCTGTGACACACTTATCATTTATGTCAAAAGCTCTTTCTGCTTCTCTAGGAATTTAAAAAGGTATAAAATGATTACTTGTACCTTCAGTTCAAAGCCCACCGTCTTCATGCTGCCAGAGTGATGCAAAGGGAGCTTGGTGAAAATGTAAGTGAAGTCCGTTACTTTAATTGTATGCTGATAATGAACCACTGCATGGAGTTGTTACAGCAATTTTAAGAGCCAGAGTGATTTAAAAGTTTCTCTTGCTAAACTCTTTTCTTTTTGATCTCTTTCTGTGAGAACAGCAGCTGCTCTCAGCCAAATAGTTGTGCCCTGTCCGAACTCTGACCTTACATGAACTCTGTTCCCAGAGGATTATTTCACTACTTTTACACTGATTTGACTTGTGCTGTTCAAAACCGCCTGCAAAGCATATCCCCTACTGACACATCCTAGAAGACTGGTTCTGGAAAACTGCTGTGCAATTTGCTTTGTCTTCTTTGCAGGGCCCACTGAAGTAATGACAATCTTCTCCAGTACTGTAGATGAGAGACAAAAGCACCTTTGACAGGATTATTTTTTTTTTAACAAAACACTGACTCTCCTGATTATTACCTGCTTGCAGAGCACATGAAGGGGGAAAAAAACATCCATCTTGAATGGTTGCTTTTCTTCCTAAGAGGATATGAGACATTAATTTGGGTTGAAATTATTTCAGATTCTGTCAGGCACTGTATAAAGAAAGGCTAAGAAGACTAAACTTTGCTTTGCAGATATAGTGTCTTTTCAGGATGCAAGCACAATTTTTTCCAAGTCACAACAGGACACCAGTGGAAACTGGGTCCCTAAATGCCTTTGTAAATCAAAGTGAAACTGTAAGTGAAAGTTAATGGGTTCCATGTTTAAATATGCATGTCTGAAAATTTCCCTCACCACCCATTCTAATATAAATGTGTGAAGGGAAAATTGATGATGTTACATATTTAGAGTTCAGTAAAGCACTTGGCACTGTGCTTCATGAAATCTTACTGCTAAATTAATTCAGATGATTGGCTTGGATAGCAGCATACTCATGTGGGCTGAAAACTGCCTGACAGATTGTAAACATGTGGCAGCGATAAAGAGTCCTCCTTCTATGGCATTAAGGATATGTGTCTAGTGGCATATACTGTAGGGACTGCAACTAATCAAATCTCATTCTGTTATATTAAAAGTACAAACATCTTCAATATTAGTTGAAAAGCAATATCCAAATCTCAAAAGAATGAAGTATATATATATGTATATATAGCTTTGCAGAGGTTTATTAATCTTTTTGAGGCCTACGTATCAAAAGTACTGAAAAGAGGAGAAATATGGGCTAAGGGATCAGAATTAAGATTAATTTGGACAGGAAAAAAACCAAACCAACAAACAAAAAAACACCAAAACACCAAAAAAAACCCCAAAAAACCCCAAAACAAATATTCCATCACTCAAGGAACCTAATAACAAAAAAATGCAGTGAGCGGTCAAAGACTGGAAAAGCATGATGGTTTATTGACAATGATCAAGTGCATTTTACAAAACTTTGCAATACGGCACAGGAACAAAATAAGCATGTGACTTCAGAGAGTGCTTAAAAAGTCACAATATAATGGACTACATTTGTTCTGGCGACAGCAATTAACCAGATCAAAATTATTTCACTACTGTTGCTTTAAATCATCTTCTTTCCCCTATACAACATTAAAAATCAAATGGCTCTTCTGTCATGTGGTGGAACAGCAGTTTGTACAGTGAAGCGCTGAGCCATCTCTTGGCATTGCAGAAGTCCGATGAGTAACACAGATGCCTTTTCTCTAGCTCAGGGGTGACTATATCCTTCCTAAAGATTGCATTCTTCATATTATCCAGAACATATCTGAGGAAATTCAGAGAAGTAAAACAAACAAACAAAAACACTGAACTGTGCTTGACTGTAAGGAAAGACTGAGACAGCCAAACCTGCTAAATGTTATAAAAAATGAAGAGGTACTAAATGTTTTCCTCTTTGAAAATATTTAGAACCATTTTATTTCATTACAGCCTCACTGAAACTCACTGGAAAGCCTCACTGTAAAAATAAACATTTTTGATAGACTGAGAATTTCCTTGGCGTTCCAAATGTCCATTTTGCAAACACAAAGACAAACACAATCCCTGGACTGAGAAGCATGTAAATTAAGAATCATTCTACAATCATTTCACTATGGTTTTACTCTGAAATAACCTTATGGTATATCGGTTGCTTTATAGGACCCTCCCCAAATGCCAGATCTTCATCTTGTGATGCTAGGTCTTCAATGAAAAGGGATTTATTTGCTAAAGAATAATATTGCATAAATAGACAGGTAGCATTGATAATAGGTAACTGTATAGTGTGATGACATAATAAATGACGCTCTAGATATTTGCACTCCCATCAACCTTATTTCACCACGTGCAAAAACTTGTTATTACCTCTGAATCTTGGGAGTTCTGCAGCAGCTACAAAGGATGCAGTCTTTTATCATCAAAAATTTGGGTTAAAAGCTGTCAGGGGATCCTGTACTCATACATATTGTAATATAAGCTTTTACTGATAGGTGTTGGGCGATGTTTCTGCTTCGCATTTAAAAGAAAGGAGAAAATGTAGGTTTGATCTGTCAAAATGTGACCTCTTTCTGGTGATTGGCTTAACCTATTCATGCAGGGAATAGACCAAGTGGGTTCAAACCCAAGGTAACGACAAATGTCATGACCAGTTGACTATCTTGATCTATTATGGCTTTATTGGTCATCTTCTGACTGTTTGCTGCCCCACCCAACTTTCAACCAGCTGGTTAATAGAGAACAGCACGTACCTCTCCAGACCATATTTGGGTATAGTTTCATAACAAACAGACCTCCAATAAATTCAGCTTGACAAAATGCCTGTGAACCAGTTTTGAAACTGAACTTTAATCTGAACAAAGCAAAAAAGAGCATCTAGGTTAGTCCCCCAGTTAATGCAACATACATTTTTGTAGCTACATTGCTATTTCTACTCATTTTTTCAGGTATGTGGACAACAACTGCATGCATTGGCCAAATAACCAATTTGCTTTTAGCCTGGACTGGCAAGGCAGAGAGGTTCTCTTGTTAATCATCATCCATTAATGCTTAGCCAGCTGAAAAGAGCTCTGACTATGACACCCCTTACTTTCCAGCACTGATGTTATAATTGAGAATAATTAAAGGCAATCAGTGATGAGAGAACTAGACACTGGGATGCTGCAGTTTATTCTCAGTGTGGCCAAATACATATTTGGCTTAGACTTAAATAGACTTAAAATTCTGGTTTGGTTTGGGGTTTTTTTCCCCTTTTCTGCTACGTATATCATCCATGGACAGAGGACGGAGTTAGCAAAAAAAGCCCAAAACAAACAAAAAAAAGCCCCCCAAAGTATAAACCAAACTGCAGGAAGATAAATAAAACACAAATAAACAAGTAAACCAAATAAGCTTAATCTGAACCACTTAGACATTACTTTTCCCAGTTAATACAAATTTTTCTTCTACATTTAGCATTTTGATTAATAAT
>VZTM01039007.1:0-13196 GCA_013400555.1 Jacana jacana
TTGGAATGTTTTTACACAATAGGCATACTTATACTGAGAGCCAGCTTGGATTCTAGCAGAAATGTTGTGATGTTTATCTAATCCTCTGTCCAGACTGATTAGCCCCACAGGGTACCTGTTTTAGCAGAGAAATTAGACCCCATAGCTTTAAAATTTCAGACCAATGACATGGACACCAGCAGACAGCCAATCTGGATGATGTCACACTGGTGTCACAGCTGCCTGTTAAAATACAGAGCTTATTGTAGAGAGGACTTTGCACATTTTACATTAGTGCAGCTTTGCATTTTGACTTGAGCTCTGCATGCAGCATGAATTTATTGAGGTGACCATGATAGCCCCAGGCTTCTGGTTAATAAGTGCCTTTCGCTACAAGTATTGCTAGTGTTATAAAGAATGCATAGTGCCAGCTATAAAAATGTAGGCTTTGGCCATTATGCTGTTGGAACTACTTAATCTTTGTGTTATGCTATGTTCTCTGGTACAAGATATTTTTTTTATTAATCGTGCACAGCACGAAAAATCAAGAGGCATAGTCAACTCTGCTGGTTTAAATTACTCAAATGTGAAAGCACTAACTTGACGCAGGTCTGTTGAAGAGCAGTGCAGGGCATATGCTTGAATTTGAGATACTTTTATAGATTCAGTTTCATAAATGCTAAGAGAGTTGCGCTTTTTGTGCTGGAAACAAATGAGTACCATACCTGAGGATTAGTTAATGAGTGAGTAATCTGAGGTGGTGAATAAAGTTGTCATTTTTGAGGTCTTGCAGATAGTACTCTTATATTTAGGACTTCTTTGGTATCCATTCAGCTTCTTTAAAGAAAGCAAAAGCGCTTTATCAATGAGCACATCAGTCTCACAAGTACTTTACCAAGGAAGTCTAGTTTCCCAGGGGTCTTTTGAATCTCAGAACTATATTCCTTCTTTCTTAGCTCAATAATTAGTGTCTTTTCTTCCCTCTCCTCATATGGTTGCATACTTCAGAGATGGCAGAGCATGCAAATAAAACTTGGTTTTGTTAATAAGAACCTATTATATATATAATTTTCTGTGTGGAACAGATCATGATATTTGTAATGCTGAAAGTTATTATTGCTATTATTGAATCTTGAGAGCTAACAGAAAAAAGCCAAGCTCCCTCTCCCCTACTGTACAGAGAAGTATAGTACTTCATTCATGCCTATAGGTTGTCTTAGTATCCTTGCCAAACCTTGTAATGGCTGAATGGCACAGAAGTAATCTCCTGCAAAACAGTGCTTTAAATGAATTTCTATCTAAACATGTCTCTACTGGTCCATTTTCAGGGTTTATGGTGTGGCTTGTGAATAGGACAGCACAGTTTTAGTTTTGTTCTGGAGCAATCGTGGGATGGAGGAAAAGCCAATGCAAAAGAATGCAGATTTCTGTCATGGGCCAATTCTGATTCATAAACTGAGATGATTTTCTCCATCAGCCTTATTTGCTTTGAAGGCTGATTCGCCTAGTGCAAAGCTACCTCCCATCTCCAGAGCTTTCTTGCAGCTCTCTCAGAAGGTGCTATGGAGCTCTGTCCTTTGTCTCCTGAGCATTAAGGAGTCTCTGTGCAAATAGGAGGCAGTGGCTGTGGATTGCACTTTTCACAATAATGAGCTGAAAAGAGTATCCAAATATGTCACACTTCTTTTTTCTTGTAAAAATAATTGTATTCTTTTTGCAGTCATAGAAAAGCAGGTGCATATTAGGCAGGTGTCAAAAGTGACTACAGAAAAAGAATGCTCTTAGACATGTTTTGAGCTACCTATTTGAACTTAGAGTGCATAACACTGCCCGCTAGTGGATAACATCACGTGCAAATAAAGATTTTTGGCAGATTTTTGCCATAACCTTGATTTTTTGCAGGTTTCAGCTGCAAAAGAGTTGTCACAGCTAGAGGATGCTTTAGCTCCTTTGCCTATACCTGTTAATATTACATGCAGCTCAGAATAACGGCCTCCTAGATGAAATTGCTCAGCAAATCTTGTTCTCAGTGTCCAATGGGAAAGCAGAGAATCCCAGGCATCACAATAATACATACAATGCATAGGTATATAATACAGCAGAAAATTAATACCTACCAGAGGAAATGAAGCTAATAAAATACATTCAAGCCCTTCTAAAGTTCTTCCAATGGAAGCACACATTAAATAAATCTAAACTGCAATGAACCCAGAATACATGTGGCAAATGATGTCTGAAAGAGAAAGTCCTCTTGGGGAAAAAAAAGGTATAGCCCAATGCTTAGCATCCGGCCATGTTTTTGGGGAAGTCTTTCCACTAAGTTCCAGTGAGATTGTCCTATCAGCTTCAAAGGAAGACAAACTTGCTTTGAGAGTCAAAACTTTGAGAGGGTTTTATAGCTTACATTTCTCTTTTGCAGACCTGTCTAGAGGGAGAGGCACTATCGTGGCTTGTGTATTGTCATAGTGCTAGAGCTGGGATAGGAAAACATTAAAATGACAAAATAATGCAAGTGTTGCTAAAAGATAGCTAAAATCAATTTCAGTGATAAGAAGACATGTCTCCTTGCTGCCTAAAGCCTTTCCTACTACAGATTCCTCAATCTCCCCAAAACCCACTAATGTTGCTACTGTCTTGTGAGCTTGTGATTTGGTGAACAGAGAAGAGAGGAGGATTTTCTCTGCAAACTATTTGAGAGCTGAGGGTCAGAGGAAGTCTGGATGAACTTAGATTTAAATTCATAGTTTTGTTAGGAATGACTCATCATGACTCCCTAGACACGACAGGCAGGACTCTTCAAGATTGTGTCAGTAATATTTATAAGTGTTTTCTCTGACTGCTTATCTACCTGCAAACCTTGAAAAATGTGATACCTCTTGTGTGAGATGTGGAACAGCTTCAGCAGCTCTTGAATGTGATGGGAATATCCTGGTATTGAATCTTAGTTTACCTTCTGATGAATTTCTGTAGGTTAATCCTAACTGCATTTCTCCTTCTCTGTAAATGTGTTGTAGGTAAGAAATAGAGAACAACCGTGAGATCTATTGTCTAGGCTAATTCGAGCACCTAGAGATTTAATAAATATCTGCATGGTACGTGTTGTATGTTCATTTCTTCTCTTATTTCAGGCTGGCAGCTCTAACTAAATTAGATGTCAAGCACCTGCTGTTTTCTCCTCATCTCTATTACAACATTATTTGACATTCTGGGACATCTCTCTAAAAGTATTCAGAAATGAATATATCATAATTAGCTTGTCATAGATAGTGACAGTCTTAAGGAAAGGGGAAGTAAGTCAAACAGAACAAATCACAAATTGGCCAGGAAAACAAGAAAAAACCCACAAAAACTCCCTAAAGTTCCCAAGTACAGTGGCTGCTCCCCGGCAGGGGAGGCTCAGCAGGACCTTCCATTCCAGCTTCATTTAATCACTGCTGCTGCTGTCACTCCACAGAGAAAAAACTGCTTTCGAACCAATTGCAAAACATCACAAATAGATTGCTAATGCATGGAGGTCTGTATAAATGTCACCAGAGAATATTCTGCGAAGGAAACGAATTACACATGTTTTAATTTGAAGTCTTCCTCTCTTGTGGACGACTTTCCATCATTGCCATAGTCTTATGGCTAACAGTGCTTTCCCATGACTTTACAGCAGCACCTGTTTCTGCATCAGTCATTAGCAAATGTAAAATTCAGCAGACAGAAGCAGTAAAATGTTTTAGCTTTGTAGCATATGTTTTGTGTCTGTGATGGAGATGACACCGAGCTGCTCACCGGAATCTTTGAATAAGCAATTCCGTGCCTGTCTCGTATTGACATTGCAATGGTGGGCTTACAGTGGAGTGTCTATTGTAATTTGTTACAAAACCAAAGCCCACCAGTCAGTCTCAAAACTGTCACTTTACACCAAACACAATGCCATGTAGTCCAGAGCCAAGTGATTCCCTCACTCTGCTACTTGTCTGAGTGGAGCATGGAAATTAGAGTTCAATGTCTTTTGCTTCAAAAACTGATATTTGTGTGAAGAGTTGTTTACTGAGCATTATTGAAGCTACTGCTATTGAACTGAATATAATAAGCAGGTTTTACATGCTTTACCTGAAAGATTTATCAGCGTAAGTAAACACTGGCATTACTATATTTTTAAATATTATTTTATTTTGGAAGATTTTTTCTTCTTGTCTGATTCATGTAATGTGGTGGGTTGACCTTGGTTGAATGCCAGGTGCCCACTGAAGCCAGTCTATTACTGCCCTCCTCAACTGGACAGGGGAGAGAAAATATAATGAAAGGTTCATAGATCGAGCTAGAGCACAGGGAGAGATCATTCAGGAATTACTGGCACTAGTAAAACAGACCCTACTTGGGGAAAATTAATTTAAATTATTACAAAACAAATCAGAGGGGGAAAATGAGAAATAAACCCTAAATCTTAAAATAGCTTCCCCCACCCCTCACTTCTTCCTGGGCTCAATTTCTTTCCTGACTTTTTCTCCCTCCTCCCTGCAAGTGGCACAGGGGCAGGGGGAATGGAGTTTGTGATCAGTTCATAAGACATCACCTCTGCTCTGCCTCTTCCTCTTTGGGGAGAGGAATCCTCACACTCTTCTTGTGCTCCAATGTGGAGTCCTTCTCACAGGAGACAGTCCTCTATGAACTTGTCCAACGTGAGTCCTTCACAGAGGGTGCAGTTTTTCTTGAATTGCTCCAGTGTTGGTTCTTTCCATGGGGTGCAGGAAGAGTGCTCCAGAATGGATCGAAGTGGGGGTTCCAAGTCCTGCCAGCAAACCTGCCTCAGTGTGAACCACAGGTCCATAGGTCTGACCAGGAGCCTTGTCCAGTGAGGGTTTTCCATGGGGTCATGGTCTCTTCTGGGCACCTGCCTTCTCCATTGTGAGGTCCTTCACCATTAACTTCTATGGGCTGTAAGGGACAGCCTGCCTTATCATGGTCTTCACCACGGGCTGCTGGGTTATCTCTGCTCTGGCATCCAGAGCACATCCTCCCCCTCCTTCTTCACTGAGAAGCAAGTTGTTGCTCTCATATACTCTCATTTCCCTCCTCATCACTTCCCCCGCTCCTTCCCCCCACCCTGCTCTGCCCCCCTTTCTTAAATATGTTATCCCAGAGGTGCTACCACCATTGCTGATGGGTNCTCAGTGTGAACCACAGGTCCATAGGTCTGACCAGGAGCCTTGTCCAGTGAGGGTTTTCCATGGGGTCATGGTCTCTTCTGGGCACCTGCCTTCTCCATTGTGAGGTCCTTCACCATTAACTTCTATGGGCTGTAAGGGACAGCCTGCCTTATCATGGTCTTCACCACGGGCTGCTGGGTTATCTCTGCTCTGGCATCCAGAGCACATCCTCCCCCTCCTTCTTCACTGAGAAGCAAGTTGTTGCTCTCATATACTCTCATTTCCCTCCTCATCACTTCCCCCGCTCCTTCCCCCCACCCTGCTCNGCTCCTTCCCCCCACCCCGCTCTGCCCCCCTTTCTTAAATATGTTATCCCAGAGGTGCTACCACCATTGCTGATGGGTTGGCCTTGGCCAGCTGTGTGACCATCTTGGAGCCATCTGGTGTTAGCTCTATTGGACATAGGGGAAACTTCTAGCGGCTTCTCACAGAAGCCATCCCTGTAGCCCTCTGCTACCAAAGCCTTACTACACAAACATAATACAGATGGATACAGTGTAGTATCTTCTACCTAGGGGAGATATGACCTGAGTGAGAAAAGACTTGCTGAGATTTAGTTTTGGAAAAAATACTGGAGTTCAAATGGTAGTCTTTGGGGTTTTTTTGCTGTGCTGTAGTTTCCCCATAGTTTATAGACTGATTTCAGTGCTGTGGATTTTAGAACTGAAAGATGGCAGAACTGAACCTGCATCTCCTGGCATCTAGTCCTGAGCTCCATTAAGAATTTTTTTATCCCTTGCCATTTCACAAATGGAACTGAACACTTGAGAAGGAAGGAACAGGAGTGGAAGTGGCAGGTAGCTCCAGTCATCAGGCTTTTAAGACTTTCACCTGACTGATAACTGTTTTACACTCCAGTGGTGGAATTCCCTTGATTTCAGTAGGGTTTCATCATTGCACAGCTGGAGTAAACAGATCTATCTATTGCAGACAGATAAGCTGTCACTATCTTGCGCACCTCTCTTGTCTTGGGTTCTTTACTGGAACTCGGGGAAAACGAAACACCAGTCAACGATCCATGCAATTAAAGAAGCATTTACTGGAAGCAATAGCATACAAGGTTATGTGCCTTTCTTCAAAAGAATATTTATGATACCTTGTATAAACTAAGCATGCCGAGAGAATTGGTGGATTCCTCTAAGATATTTAAGCAATGCAAAAGAAGACCTTGATATCGCCTTATGGGTGATCAACATCATGTGCAAGCAACCACTTCCATTTGGAAATGTTGCTTATGGTGATTACTATGCTGGAAACATATGGGAAGCTTCTAGGAAACAAGACTGACCTTTAATAAAATAATGAAGTATTATTTTTAGTATTGTATACTTCAGTATTAAAGTGAGTTCTCAGAAAGCTGGTTAAAGCATTGCATGACCAGAATTTCTTACTCAGAGTTATAAAATGGAAAACCTACTACTTTCTCAAACTGGAAAACAGTGGTTGGTGTGAAGCATGAAGACCAGTTTGGTTTAAAATAATTCTTGCTTTTCTTAAGGAAAAAGGGAAGAATAGATATTGAGAAGGCAGTGATTGCTGTATCATTTATGCATGGAAGAACCTTTATATTGGTAAATCTGAAACCCAAGAAAGTCTGAATTATGAAAGAGAAACTTCAACTGTAGAAGCATAGCCTCAGCCCAAATTGAGTCCAGAACTTTTCTGAAATGCTATTACATACAGGCCAATATCAAATATGGTTAAAACTCAGTCTATTCCTTCCATCCTCAAAAAATAACATTTTTCCAAGGGGCTTGTTCTACTCTAGGCAAAGAGTGGAAACTAATGCAATCAGGACATTACTATTGTTTTTGTAACGCCAGGAATTGCGTTGTCCTTCATAGACGAAAGAGGAAAAATGGTAACGTCCTTACCTCAAGGGCTTGATTATTGAGAAATGTGAAGCTGTAGAAGAGTGAATTGCTGAAAGGGGGATAAGATGCTGAGGATTGATCTGTCTGTGTGATATCTATTTTGTTAAAACTAATTGCTAAGATGGGACTCCATTTTTATCTAACTTCCCACTTGTCAGCATAAAGCTTCTGGGTATAAAGCTCATAGCATCAGGGCGAAGCAGGAAATTTAATAGTGTGGATTTATGCTGGAGTACTGGCACCAGCATCTGTGGTCAAGCTGTCATTAAAGCAAATAATGATATTAGTTTTGTGTTGTGGAGGACATATTTATAGTGCTGCCATTTCCTTGTTTGAAATAAGGCATCAGTAGAGCTTATTGCGAGCGACCAGACAAATTCTAAATGGTTTCTTGTTTAAGATGATGCTGGTTTTGAAAATCAGACAGAAGAAATAGAAAATCAGTTACTTTGTCCCTCTTATTTTACAGGGTCTATCCCTCAAAGCTAGATTTTAACAGGCAGAATAAATTAATTCAGAATCATCCAAAACAGCAATTTTTTCCACATGCACTTCAAAAATTGGCGTTTAGTATTTTTTAACTTGTATTGTAGTAATTCTTGGAGGTGAAGATAACATTAAACTTCCTTAAAACACAAAACAAAACAAAAAAGTAGTCTTTCAAATCTTTTGTGAGGTAGGAAGGAATACATGGATATAAGAGACAGAATACCAGGGTGAAAGGCTAAATAGTTATGGGTCAATAGTTGTCAGTCCAGTGATTATCAAAATAGCATCTGACAGCCTTGGTTGTTTTTAGGACTGGCTACCTAACTGATTGTAAACTAGTAGGAAATTTTGTCAGCTATTTTGGAAATAGTCAGCTATAGGAAATAGTCAGCTATTTTGCTGGTAATTATTTCATATATTCTGTCCTGTAATTATTTTCCATGAAAAAATACACCAATGCTGCTTCAGGCTCTAAGTGATGCTAACTTGGTTTGGTTTTGCTCCACAGATTACTGCTGAAATCAAGAAGAATTGGTCTGCTGACTGCTGAAATTTATATCTGACACTGAATGGATAAAGCTATGTTTTGGAGAAAAAAATCAGTGTGTAAGAACTACTTAAGCATTTGAAAACCTTCAAGCTTCTAATTTAAGTAGTCTGGACTTGCATTAATAGGGTTTAGTAGGGAAAAATATTAATTTTTTGGTACAGAGGAATTCAAAACTGGGAGCAGTTACAGAACATCTCTTTCAGTTTAAATAGTTATCTGATGCCACATGTAGGATTTTCAATGGTATGATTTGTGAGCTGTTGAATTATCATTTGCACATATTTCTCTGGAAATACTGTCAGGGAACTTTCTCTGGAAAGACTGGTGTAGGGCAAAATAAACCAGCTGTTACAACTTGAAATATGTAAGTAAACAGAGATCTGTGTGGATTTTGGGACACATGCAGGCAGGGAAAACATTGCTGGTGGAAGATGTGTGTGACCACACAGCTGTTTGTGTGGTACTTTTCCCACTGAAGCCTGGCTGGATGAAGGAGTAGAATTGCAACTAGTGTTGTCACCAGTAATTGCCAGGTAGGCTGTTCAGCTGGAAGTCTTTTTGCCATAAGGTGAGCACTTAGTAGCTCTTCCCTGCTTTGAGTCTCCTTTACTACTCCAAACTGTGTGCTAACTACTATGTCAGAGGGTGGAAGGGGAATGGAAAGGAGTGACTACTCTTTTCCTCCATCCTGTCCATATTTTGCCCTCAAATTGCTGTAATTTCTTACCTTTCTCCTAAAATGCATCTTAATGGACACGCTTTGGAAAGAGGGGGGATTTCTTTAGAGGAACTATGCTGAGAAAACATGTTCCTCCTTTTAAGCATTGGATTGTTATTCAGTGATCTTATTTTGGAAATAAAAGATGTCTAGTATACATATAATTCTGCCTTGAAAGGTTATTTCCTCGTTTTTTACTGCAAGCCATTTAAAGCTGTACATACAAGTTCTTTCTTTGTTAGCAGATTTTTCCTCCCTGCAGTATGTTGGATGGATTTCTCAAGGAAATAACTGACGTCTCAGGACAGAGTCATAAGGACATAACTGTGAGTGATCTTGCATAAAAAATGGCAAACATACAGATTTTTTTGCAAGCACAAGAAGACATAGATAGCAGTTTCATGACAACGGTGTTTCTCTTCAGAGGTTGCTTATTTGAAACTTTCCCCTAGAAATAAGAACATAGATTCACCTTGCATTTTATCCTTTATACTTGTAGTGTAATGCATGCATGGCACATCTGCCAAAAATATAAAAATTAGTATATATGAAATTACGGGGTAGTGCATAAAAGTCTTAAATATGCAATTACTGCCTGCCGTATTTAGAACAAAGGAGATGACTACCTGCCCTTTTTGGTGTTGTCTGGGAATAAAACAGTAGAGAAACCTGTTGCTTTGGTATCTTCAAACTGATAACAGGCTTCATGATATCCCCAAACATTTGTACATGGTATACATGAAGAAAACGACCCCCTTGCCCTTCAGTCTCTGCTTCCTTTGCAAAATAATTTATCATTGTATGTATGTATATATATAATTGTATATGTGTATATATATATATGCACATATCTAGTAATGAATGGTTCAGGATAGAAACTATTGTCCCCCTGTTTTTGCTTAGAAAATGCTGTGATTTTGCATTCAGCTCTGTGTACTTCCATATTAGAAAGCTTACAGTTAATTTCTTTCATTATGCAATGTTAACATGAAAAGGCATTAAAAGAAATCCCTGTGAGTGATTGCTTGCTTCTCATGGAATAACCCTTCGTATATGTATGCTCTTTGCCTCCACAGGGGCTTAGTATACAGCTGCCAGGAAACTGGTTTTGAAAAGTCCTGCCTTTATGTGATCAAATTTCATCCTGGCATTCAGTAAAGGGCTAATTACAACCAGCTGCAATTAGCCACCCAGCCCCATAAAGGGCTAACTGTAGCTACCACCAGCCACAGTACTTGCTGCAGATGCCAACAGATGTTTTTTTCTTGGGACTTGGGGAATCACTCAGACAGCTCTTGCGTTTGCTAGCCTGACTGCAGGGACAAGGGCAGAGGTGGGGATGGGCAAGGGGTCTGCCCACCAGCCATGTGTCTGGCTGTCCTAACTGCAGAAGTGGCCTTTTGCCATTTGAAAGGTTGCTGTTGTAATTTTTGTTCCAATAAAACTTGTCTTCAACTTTCAGAGCTCTTAGCACTTCTTGTCACAGGGGAAGGCTGGTCCCTGCCTGCCTCCGGCTCCCTGACCCTGTCCAGAGCTGCCTCCTGCCATCATCCCGGGATGGCAGCCCCAGTGCTTGCCATCCAAAGGCAAAGTCCTCAGGGTTCCCTTTCACAGAACCTGGTGACCTTCAATGGGACAGTGCCACAACACACAGCAGGTAAATCCAGGAATGCTAAGAAATAATGTTTAGACTAAAACCCATGAGGAATGATGACCACAGGGGGTGACAGGAGGGTGGGAAAGAGTACTGTACAGAGTGGTTTTCATCAACAGCACACTAATAGTTTTCACTAAGTGCTGCCACTGCTGGTGGTGTCTAATCAACTTGGACTTTCATGATGCCCTGTGTTCCTGGTTTTCAGGTCAGGCTTTTGTTAGAGGTATCTGGAGCAGAGAATGGAAAAGGGATGGTGTACAGAAAGATTTTGTTCTAGGTGTGACTGGGATGGAGCTTAAGTATATACTCTTTCTAGACATGGCCTCTGGCTGCACCTCTATTTATTTGCAATGTTTTTTTCAAAACCCTGTTCTCAGGACCCGGTCTGTTTAATCTCAGTGACCACACTTGGTCTTCTGTGTGCAGAGGGAAATACTCCCTTTTCGGACACTCCCTTATAAGACTTCTAAAACTGCAGGAACTGGGTGAACACAGAAATAAAAGAGTTGGGCTTTGCCTTTTTAAAGTGTATACAGTGCCAGTGTTTTGTGATATCAAGTCTCATAGGAAAGCTGTGCATATCACAGAGATAAATGTAGCTCCCAGTACTACTAGAATCCATTTTTCACTGAGTTACATAAGAATGGGGTCACGCCGTACGGGGTTATACAAACTAGAATGTTATTTTGAGAAAATTCTTCCCGACTCCCTTCTAGGATTCATTTTATGTGGTGGTACATGGCGTTGATATGTCCCTGTAAATACTTTGTCTTACTGAAATACAAATCATCTGGTAGTTCTTAAAATTCCTTTTCCTTTGGCTCTGAGTTTTACTGATTATTTCTTAGTTCCAATGTCTTGATTCACTTAAGTTTATATGGACTTTTTTTCTCCCACGATACTTCCATTCATATATCTTAATCGTAATTCCTAATGTCTGCAGTGAATGGCAAGTATGTACTTCTTGGAGCAGAATTAGAGGTTATCCTTTAACATAAAACATCTATTAGTCAAAGGCAATTGCGTTTAATGCTCTTTTGGTACTAAGTTACAGCAGGCCCTTGACACTTCTCAGTTGTTAACATGTTTCAGAAGACTAGTAGCATACATTTGCAAAATGCTTCCTTATTTTTTATTTTTACTAGGGGTAATTCAGTTTCTGAAAAATCCTTAAGTGTCTGATGGCACGTTTTGAGCTCTCTTCTGTAAGTGGAAATGGTTGTGGTTGCTGCAGCAGGAAATGTGAATGAATAAAAGGGTGGTGACTTCTTATCTATTATTGTATTATATGCAGAAGCTGAGAAACTATTTTCAACATCATTTAAAACCATGCAATAATAGCAGTGTATTAGTTGGCATTTACAAAATCTCAGTAAGGAAGGTGGTTTCCCCTGATTTGTAGCATTTGTGAGGAAAAATGAAGAGAAGAGTGACTTAAGTGAAGATGAGTTACAGAAACAAGGTATGGGGCTTAAGGTTCCAATTCATCTTCTAGGCCAACCTTGCATTTGATTTTATGATATCTTTTGCTGTTGTCATATTGCCCTGATTTTTTGCTGCAGATAACACAAGAGGTGGTTTAACACAAGAGTGGTTCACAACTTTTTGACAGAAGCCAAAAACTGTGCCCTTTTTTAGTTAAAAAATAACTGGCAAGTACAGTCTGGGGCTGATTTCTACATAATATGATTTTTTTCTGTGTTTGATTGGATGTTTACATGCTGGGTTTACTCTAGCATATATTTTTCCATCACATGTATGCTCAGCGTTTACTAGAAATGATCTCCCTTGCTGTAGTATCTGGGCCTGAGGTCTGTTTCTGCAGGCAGTCTGCAACACACATGTTGTGTCGGTAGTGCAATCGACCACGTGGGAACATGACAAATTACAATAATTACATTCTTGTCCATGAAGTTTCTACTTTGCAGGGAAGTGGAGTTGGTGATACTCATTTGTAATTAGCTCTGTAAACTGCTGTAATTATACATTTGGAAAATGACGGCATTTTACTCTTCCTCATTGTTCAAAAGAACAGATGACTGTAGACAAGAAGCACCTTATAATGGTCCTGAATTACATTTAAGTGTTTGCTGTTTAATATTGCTTAATCTGGTCTTATTACTTTTATTATTTTTGAGTGTTTCCTTTGGTTCAATTTGATGGATTTTATAATGTCTGTGTGTCTGATTGTTCTGACAATTCGGAATTCCAGTTCATACATAAACTGCTACATTGTCTGTCAGTGCTGCCATGTACAAATACATGGCATATAAACCCCTCTCTGTTTACATACCACGTATGTGGAACTGAAATGGATTTGATATCTTTATCCTGTGCCCCTGACTGCTTCACTTGCTCTATGCCTTTTAATCCCTCTCTCCAGGATTTACAGTGGCATTTCAGTTTCATGAGGCGTTGCGAATAACTGCCATTAAAAAAATAAAATACCTCAGAGGAAAACACTTTCTCCTGTGGTACTCCTCCTCCTCCTCTCCTCCCTCCCTCCCCTCCATGTGTAGCCCTACTCCAGCACTAACAGAGAACTTCATATTTTGCCAGACATACGCTATAATCGGAGAAATCCATGCTGCTGTGAGCTGAACACGCCCATTTGCTTAGTGTATGCGTAATGGCTGAGTTCCACTAGTGACTGGTAGAGAAGTTTCTCTGTAATTTTCAGTTCATAAAGTACACAAGTATAGAATGTGGGTTAATAGATATAATGTATGTT
>VZTM01039008.1:7942-66759 GCA_013400555.1 Jacana jacana
GGAGCCGCCAGAGCGGGCATGCGGTCCCGGCACCGGGGTCCAACTCCGGCTCTCGCTGCGGCCCGGCAGTGTCCGGCCCGGCAGGGCCCAGTGGTACCGCCCCGTGTATCCCGGAGGCGTCAGCACAGATGTCATGTTTAAGGATTAAAAAAGCGGGTGGGCCGGTGAGAAGTTGGCGGCCGGTGTTTCTTCCCCTCCTCGCAGGGCGGTAAATCCTGGCAGGAAAACTCGGGCAGAGGCAGCTCGTAAAAGTGATGGCGAGAGCGCTCTCCCCCTCCTCTTCCCCGTCCCGTCCCCTCCCGTCCCGGCGGTTGTAAGAGGCACTGGTCTAAAAGTTGGGACTTGTTTTTAGCCAGCCTGACTCATTCATTAATTCCCTTTCCCTCCTTGATTCATTCATGTCTACAGTCATTCATTGCCAAGTCCATGGAGGCATCAGCTCCTTGGTCAGTAGGGGAGACGCACAAACAAGGATGGTGCTATTTATTTCCCTCTGCCTGTGGATTTCTAAGACGTTCAAGCAGGCACAATCATTAAACTAATTTGTATTTGATTGTTTGGGCGGACGGGGGTGAATTTTATTGCACTAAGCATTCAAGCACGCACGCATCGCTGATTACCAGTATACATTAAATAAAGTTGTTTGTACACATTGTCTTACCACATATAGGCAGTCTTATTATTCTAATTACTCTAATTAGTGCATTGAAATGTTTTCTACTTGATTTGAGGAGACAGTGATTAGTTCTATTACTTCTTTTAACTCTTATTTCATGGAAAACTGTTGATGCATGTTCCAATTACCTTGTTTTTCTCTTTAATATAGCGCGGGCCAAAAATATGCTGAAATGATACCGTTGACGGGCGGAAACTTTCATCTATTTTCCCTTTATAAAAGAGCTTCCTTTTTATTTTTTTTTTTTTATAGATCCTCCAGCAAGATAGACACTTTCCCCCCCACCGCCAAGCGATCGCAAATCATTTTTTCTAGCCAAAGCAGCGCGTTTCTTCTTTACAAATTATTCTGCCGGATAGGCTTGGAGCATTTGCTTTTTTTTTTTTTTTTTCCTTTTTTTTTTTCCTTTTTCCCCCTTTAAAAAGGGGAGTCTGAGGTATATTTTCCGCGACTCTATTTCATAACTTTTAAATTAAGGTTACTATTAATTGATAAGATCATTTCATCAAACATGTTACTTCGACAGGGAATTGTAATTAAAACCTTAATCCCGTTTGAGACTTATTTTTTTCTTAAGGACTTTCTTGAGGGATTATTTTTTTTTCCCCCTTTCCCGTGGTGGTTGCCGTTTTAAGCACGGGGGAGGTTCGAAGCGGAGCCCAGGCTCCACCACAGAAAGGATGTTACTTCGTTATCAAAATACCCATCTTCGCTATTGAGCCAATAGAGGTTTTGTGTCGAGTTTGGGGATTTGTGTGTGTGTGTGTGTTTTTGCCTTTTGTGTTGATGTGCCGGGCACTTAAACCCAGCCGGTGACAAAGCAGGCGGCGGGGACGGAATCTCGCCTTCCTCTCACGTTACAGCCGGGGAGACCGGCTACTTCTCGGTCATAAAAACACTGCTTTTATTGTTGGTGTTTCCCCCTCCTCTTCCCGCGAGTTTGTGAAATAAATACGAAGGGGTGGGGAAAAAAATACAAAAAAAAAAAAAANAAAATAAAAAAAAAAAAAAAAAAGAAGAAAAAAAAGGAAAAAGAAAAAGAAAGAGAAAAAGAAAGAGAAAAAGAGAAAGAAAGAGAAAAAGAAAAAGAAAAAGAAAGAGAAAAAGAAAAAGAAAGAGAAAAAGAAAAAAGAAAAAGGCAAACCGTCCCGTAAATTCTTAGAAGTCCAGGTCTGGAGGGAAATCTATGGAGTTACATAGGTAAATACTGGGCCTAGGCTGCTTATACTTTTAATATTTAAACGGGGATTATAGGGGATCTAAAGACGCCTTCCTAACCTTTGCCAATTGCCTATGCAAGGAGAAATCCCGCAAGACGCACAAAGGGGCGAGGCGGCTTCCCAGCGCCTCTGACAAACGACTGGGGACCGACTTTCCTCCCGGGTCGGCGTTGAGGGTCCAGGAGGGGGGATGTGTGTGTCGGGGGGTGGGTTTAGACAGGGACAGCAGTGGTTTTTGAGGGGTTATGTATTTGGGGGGAAGGGAAATTTGGGTCCTGTTTCTCCTTCCCGCAGAGTCTCGTTTCGCTCAGTTCCGTGGACCGGCCTAGGGAAGATGCCACCGGCTCCGGTCCCGGTCCCGGCCCCCTGAAACTGGGACCGGAGCCGGAATCAGGGCCACGGCCACGCGTGGAGTGCGGGCGCCCCCCAGCGGCCACCGCCGCGGCGGGGACACCCCCGGGAAGGGCAAGGGAGCATCCCCCTCCTCCTCCTCTTCCTCCTCCTCTCCGAGATCTATCTCTCTCCTTGGACGCAAGGGCGACGGGGCCGGAATCCCGGAGGAGCGATCGCTGGAACCCGCCGTGCCTCTGCTGGGGGTGTGTGTGTGTGTGTGTCTCAAATCCCACCGTTACACCAAATGGTTCCTCTTCTTGCTGTAGTCAAATCATCCCCGATGCCAGATCATCACCAAAGGCTTAAAAAATATATATATTTAAAAAAAAACCAAATTATCAAATTATCTCACCCCCAAACCCCCGACCTGTTTGGGGGTTGAAACTCCCCATTTCCCAGTAAAAGTGAAACAGAGGGGACTCCCGCAGGGTCCTTTGGTGCTGGCTGGGGCCTCTCTCTTTTCACCCAACACCACGTCAGTGTCCTGGTCCTGGCACAACCGTGACACCCTCCCCAAGCCTCCTGGGAGCCCTCAGGGCTTCGGCTCCTTACGGGACCCAGACCCCAGCAGCAGCAGTGGCTGGTAAGACCCTACAAGTTTCCATCTCATGTTTGCTGTGCTCTGTAAGTAGGTGCTGCAAACGTTAAAGTATCGTGGGTGCAGAGAGCCCAAAGGCATTCAGACATTCTGCCACAGCAGACTGCAGCGCACTGGAAACGGGTGAGTGACACATCAGGGTCTCGGAGCCTCTTGCTAACTCAACAAGCCAATTGAGCTGAAACAAAACAAAACAAAACAAAACAAAACCCCCACCCACCAAAAACCCCCACCCAACCCAAGAAAGATTAAGTTTTTAAAAGAAATGGGCATTCTGCCCAGAACTAATCCCAGGACAGGCAGCCGATGGTGGTAGCATGAAGCAGGCAGGGGCAGAAAATGACATTGTTTTTTTTCCCAGCTGAACACCAATGGTGGCTGCGTTCTGGTGACAGAAATAAGATGCTGTGTGTGCAGCTGGATGGGGAAAGGTAAGTGGTGGCTGCTCCTTCTGTTCCAGCCCAGGCCTGGGGCAGTCCTGGCTGTGGAGATGGCCCTTCACGAGAGGGAGGCAGAAAGCCATGAGGAAGGTTCAGCCTCTGAAGGGAAGAGCTGGCTTTGTTTCAGGGACCCTTCCTGACTGGGCAGATAATTAAGGATGTATTTATTTGTTAATGGGTTTGGAGAACCGGATAACACTGACCTTTTGCGTGCTCATTCTGCTGAACACCCTCAGTGGGTAAGTCATAGCCCAAACCAGACAGTTTTAAATTTGGGTAAAATCTAGGCCCTTAGCTTAAGCAGTCTCTTTCTAAAATTACGAATGCCTGGCCCTTTGATTTGGGCAAGGAAAAGGATGGAAAACCCAGCCTGCCTACACGCCTTCTGTAGCCTACTAAGGGAGGGAGGTGTTTCAGAGGACCTGTGGAGGGGCAGCTGGTCCATTTTCAGTGCTGCCACCTCTCCAGCTGATCACTCACAAAACCAGTCCCACCACAGCAGGGGCCAGGACACCACGTATCTATATAGAGCTACACACCTGCAGGGGCAGGTTAGATTTCACTTCTCTCCTGACCACAAGGCTGAAATCAATCTCCCGCTTCTCCAACTGGCCCAGCACCTTGACCCTTGCACTCCTGCCTCTGTATCTCCAGTGGAAAGGGGGGCTGACACAGAGCATCGCTGTGGAACCCAGAGACTAAGCCTCACCTGCACCTTCGATTCCCCTTGGCCTGAATCCAAGGCTTCCCACACCCCAGTGGTGCTCTACCACCAGGCTTGGACCTACCACTTACCAGGTCAAATAAGGTCAGTTGTGGTAGGTGTCTGGCACCTCCTGGTCCTAAACACACACTCACGGGGAAGCCCTGTCATTTAGACGTCCCAAACACTTTCTATTTAAGATCAAATTCCTCAGTGTCCATGATGTCTGGGGTGAGAAGGACCCCACTGCGGGGCTTGCTGTGGCGTCAGTGGGTGTGACAGTGGAGAGCGCTGGAGTAACGGCCTCATTGAAATGCCACAACCCCAACTTGTTACTTGATTCAGAAAAGCATCCCCAGGGGTGTACAGCCCCTTTTCTCATTCCTGTGAGTTTTGAGACAAAATCTAGCATTGCTGTTTCTTGACCAGAAGGAATGTCCCCTCTGGCTTCAGTGGACAGACTCTGCTGATCCGTCAGCGCGGGGCCTTGACGCGCACTAACCGACTGGCAGATGGAAAGATGCAAGGAGAAACTGTGGTTTCCCTCGCTCTTCCACATTTGAACTCATCATCTGTAGGGGACTTGTGGGGGAAAAAGTATTTTTATAAGACAGTGGTGTTCTGAGGAATAAAAAAATGACAAAAAGAAGCGCCAGGGAGCAAGGTGGTACACTTGCTTTCTCACAGAGAGGAGAGTGGACATTTGCACTTGGTCTCAGTGCTTAGGAAAAAAAAAATCATCTCTTTATTCAACATTTTGGGGTGATAACCTGCAGTAACATTGAAAGGGTGGTATGTTACGTGCTACAGACCAACTGCATGCACGTAGGCGGTCCATCAGCTGATGGGTGGCACTGAACTCCTCCAGCTGGATATGGCAGCTCCAGCAACTGGGGTTCAGGTTCTGTTCCCACCCACGGAAAGCTGTAGAAACTGCCTAAGGGCTCTCTAGGTAGGAAAATGCTAAAAGGTGGGTTGTCACCCCAGCCCCCGCAACTGGCTTCTTGTCACCAGGTGACAGATAGCACCTGATCATTAGCTGGAGACCATTAATCCCGAGCCGTGCCTCCTTTCTGAAGATCTGCCACTTTGAGCAGTGGAAGCAGAGATGCAAAAGCCTCTGTGCCTTTTGGAGAGCAGCAGCACACCCGCCGCGGATCAATACTTTAACTTGAAAGCTGCTGTCGTTCTCTGAAGAGACTGAATTATTTAAAAGTATATAAAAAACCCAGCCCCATCCGAGCGGCACTGTCGATCTCCGGGTTTGGTTGGCACCCACTGCATCTGGCTCTTGCAAATCCTTTCAGCCAGTTCAAAGGTTAATGATTTACCCTTGCCTAACGTGAAAAGTTCTTCGTGAAGCTCACTAGTAGGAGATAATACAGTAAATATTACCTGATCTCACGTGGGTGGAAAGGGAATGACAGGTTTTGTAACTCCTCCCCAAGGTCGAATCAGCAGGCCCAGCACTCACACCCGCACAGCCCAGGGCTACCCCCTGAAGCCTCTGTACCCACCCACCACCTTTTTTGCACCTCCTCTATCCCTTAAAAAAGATGAGTATCTCATGCTCCACACTAGGTAGGGGTTGCAGACCTTCAAGAAGAGGTACCTACTGGAGGAACAGAAGTTACTCTGAAGCATCCTATCAAATGCAGCGTATGGAAAAGAAAGACACCAATGCTGAAAACGGCGTCTCCATCACCTTCAGGGCCGGGTGAACCTTGCACACAAACCCTTGGCAATTACCACACAGAAGTGACTGCAGAAATGGGTACTGAAGATTTCTCTAGACAGAGCTGCCGTGCAGGAAGGTCTGTGGAGTTCACCCCCAAAGCACAGCAGTGCCGGGTGTGTCCCAACTGCCCGATTGAGCAGTTGAGCGCCTCTGAGCTTTGGCTGCCGTCACCGTGGGGAACAGCGGGTCCCAGCAGTGGCAGCAGCCTGGGAAAAGGTGCTGGGAAGCGATGGCAGGCACCAGACCCAACCATCTCCAGCAGCATCTCGCAGCAAGAATGAGAACTGCTTGCATCAGTCACGCTTTCTTGGGTGCAGCCCATCTTTTTATTCCCGTTCCCGTTCCATTTGTCGTTAGCTCCGAGACGCTTTTGGTAATTTTTAGCAACTGCTGAAACGACTGAGGTGCTGTTGGTCCTTCTAGGAGAGGAGTGAACGAACAGCTGCCCAGACTGGTACATCTGCTGTGGGATACAAGTACCAGGAAAAAATAACCTGAGAGGATTGCCAATTGCATCTTTCTGTCACACTCAGGGTATTCTTTAAATATAGACTATTTAGAATCATAGAATCATTCAGGTTGGAAGAGACCCTTGGGATCATCGAGTCCAACCATCAGCCCTACTCTACAAGTTCTCCCCTACACCATATCCCTCAACACCACATCTAATCTACTCTTAAACACAGTCAGGGATGGTGACTCCACCACCTCCCTGAGCAGCCAATTCCAGTGACTGAACACTTTAATTTAATGCCTATTATCTTAATTTTTTCAAGCCCTGAGTTTGTAGCCAGTTAACAAGGCGAATTCTAAGCACAATTTACCCCTCTTACAAAGGAACTACATGGACTGTATCCCTGGGCTCAGAGAGCACTCAGAGACCTATTGGCCTGAAGTTTGAACCTGAATTGTTTGTGCATTTGCATCCAGAGAGGTAGGCAAGACCCTGTTACAAAAAAGGCTGCTACACTTCTTTTAACTCCTTAGGATACCTCACAGTTCCAAACTGCACGGTCTCTGCATCAGGACATTTTTATCCCCAGCTCTTCAAAACTGTGAGTAAAAATGTTGCGTTAAAAACTGTTTGTAACAATAAATGCCTGCATTGTATATGATGATATATCGGGGCTGTTTAGTTTGAGAAAGAGGAGGCTGAGGGGAGACTTCATCACTCTCTACAACTACTTGCAAGGGCATTGTAGAGAGGTTGGTGCTAGTCTCTTCTCACGGGTAATTAGCGAGAGAACGGGAGGGAATGGCTGCAAGCTGCAGCAGGGGAGGGTTAGGCTGGACATTAGGAAAAAATTCTTCACACAAAGGGTGGTCAACACTGGAATGGGCTGCCCAGGGAGGTGGTGGAGTCACCATCCCTGAATGTGTTTAAGAATTGATTAGATGTAGGGGAGAACTTTGTAGAGCAGGGCTGATGGTTGGAGTCAATGATCCCATGGGCCTTTTCCAACCTGAACAATTCTATGATTCTCTGACACTGATATTACCATTGAATAAACAAGTGCATCATGCCTGGTATCAGAATCATAGAATCATTTTGGTTGGAAGAGACCCTTGGGATCATCAAGTCCAACCATCAGCCCTACTCTACAAGTTCTCCCCCACACCATATCACTCAACACCACATCCAATCTACTCTTAAACGCAGATCTCCAGCGTTCTGGCTAACTTCAATGAGGATCACCAATCACATCTTGAAGTGACAGGGGTAAGTTCACGTTTTTGAACGCTGTCACAGAATGCTGAACTCTACTCCCTTCTTCTGGACTTCTCACATGTAAAACTACGCCGGTGCTGAGGACCTGCAACTGCTTTCACCTCCCCAGATAACAAGCTGCTCCTACCAAATAACACATAGCGTAATAAAGTGTATCAATCCTGAAATATTTTGCAACCTGGCTTTATCTGTGGGTTCTTTTGAACAGCTTGCAGGATCAGAAGTGCCGCACAGAGGAACAGACACCTGATGAATTTGCGATCCCTTGAAAGGCAGCCCTGAGAAACAGGTACCTGTCAGAAACAGGGCGGTGAGAAACAGCCTCTGAAACTGGGCTTGGCACGTGCCAAAAGTCGGCTGCGTTTTGCCCAAGACTCACAGAAGCTGGGTTCAGTCTGGCCCTTTTGCTTCTTGGTAATTAGAAGCAACAGCAGCTGGAAGTTGGTGCAAGAAGGTACTTCTAGCATGTTTGAAAAGATACTGGCCCGAGGCAGAGTTGTCACATGAAAGTTGAACACTCGAGCAGGTGCTGGAGATTGAAAGCCTTCTTAGAAGTTTCCTTCGAGATGCACAAAACCAACTCAAGGCTTTGTATCTGTTTTAGAAGGAGCATTGTCTCAAACAACTGTCATGGTTTCAGCCAAAATTACCAACAACCAGACTGAGAGATGGCCCTTCCTCTCCCCCAAAAAGTGAGAGAAAGAAAATAAGGAGATTTACAAGTTGGGGATGAACTAAACTACTTTACCAAAGTATTAATGCTAAAATTAAAACAAAAANCTGCCCTTGGTTGTTCCAGCAACAAGTATCAGCAAGGGCCTCTCTGCACCATCCCTTGGTGTGATCAGGTCTTGTCACTGGGAGAGTGAACAGTTTCTGAACAATGTGCTGTTAATTTTAGAGTTTAGTCAGTTAGAAGAGGCCCAGCTAAAAAGTAAAATTACTGAACAGAAAATTGGCTCTGTTTTACCTTGAACCAGGACAACAATTACCATCATGAGGAGAATCTAACACTTAAACTCTGCCTAGAAGAAAAGGGACACTGGTCACACCAACACCGATTTGGTAAAGAACTCTGAAGCAGTAATCAAACTGTTCAGATGACTCACTAAAAAAAGAGGAGGACAAAGTCTGGCAAAGCAGTGACTGGTTTCCAATTCAATAATTGGGTTGGTCTGGACAAGCCAGGTCCAACAGATTTCGTGTCCCCTTCTGGGTCCCATTTCCAAAGCTGCAGAACTCTGGGACACGTTTGCTAAACGTGGAGCTTCTGGTGTTACTTCAGTTCCACAACATTTAAACCTAACTGCATTGCTACCTGCATCACTAAAGGGATTAAGAAACAGGTTGTGGTAACAGGGTTTGGGTCCAGTGGAGGAAATAATTCTTGAAAGAAAGGCAGCAAGGTTTGGTTTGTGTGACACACCTACTTCCCCGTGCTCTCACAGGGCCACGGCAAGCTGAACACTAAATACCCCTCCTGCCTAATCAATAAATAAGCTCACAAATTTGTCTCTAAAAGCGCCCAGGGTAACTTATTTCAAAAGTCACCAGTGATAAAAATCTGCCCAAACAGTTTCTCTGAATGCACCATCTTTTGTGTTTTATTTCACAGGTTTTAGAAATGACTGCACAGAGGGTCAATGAATGTAGACAAATAATGTATTTTTGGTTTATTTATTCACTATTCTATGTACACTCGGTATTTTGCAACACAGTCAAAGGGAAACAAATTAAGTGCAAAGCAAGATTAAATATTATAGGTTGAATACATTTTAACCCATTTCTGTCATCTCTGAGTTGGCAGACACTGACAACCCAGGGAGGACATTCATTTCTACTTCTCCATCCGGGCAGTAACACAATAAAATGGTACAACACGGTGTTCTGACAGTTCAAATGAGCTGATGCATCAGAATGCAACAGGTTTCATCTATTAAATAGAAATAACTGGCGTGTAAATCCGTGATTAACTTTTTAAGACAAAAATGAAAGTCCCTTTGAGCGAGTTACCAGTAAAAAAACTCAATCCTTTCTAAACAGGGGGCCAACATCTCTGCTTGACGTACGTCCAAGTAAACCCACGCCTTGTACCACAAACACACATTCAGTGGTAGGAGGAGAAGGTGTTCAAAGGAGGAGGAGTCAGGGAACCTTTCCTGAGCCGTGCCTGCTCGTGCACAGAGACCTTAGGGTTACACAGAGAGAGAAGACGCCATGGTCAAACCTGAAGAGAGGACAGACACCAATAACGCACCTCCCGTTTACTACTGGTCAAGCAGAACACCGAGGGGGGAAAGCAATATCGTTTTGAAATGTAATCAAGTATTTGCATAAGAAAATGCAGAAGGCTTACAGAGGAATATTATAAACAAATAGACAGGAGATGCTAGGGCAAACACTGCTGACACACCAAGGGGAGCACAAAATGGAAAATGGGGTAAACGTTGAACGCCTACGACATTGAACGTCAGCACAGAGCGTGGATCTGAGACCTGAGACTGCACATCCAGACACAGCCTCTGGAATATCACCTACATTCTTTCCTGTGAGGGTGGTGAGGCACTGGAACAGGTTGCCCAGAGAAGTTGTGGATGCCCCATCCCTGGAGGTGTTGAAGGCCAGGCTGGATGGGGCTTTGAGCAACCTGCTCTAGTGGGAGGTGTCCCTGCCCATGGCAGGGGGGTTGGAACTCAATGATTATCTTTAAGCTCCCTTCCAACCCAACCCATTCCATGATTCTATATTTAGGACTGCAAGGGTGCAAAGCAGAGGACGTTAGCTTTGTGGGTCCATGCAGCTTAACATCAGGAAACAGCTCTGAAAAACACATCCATGAACCGCTGCCCTCACCTCCCACTTCCGGTTTTGCCAACCACAGCTTTCACCATGCATTAAAGGTGCTCTTCTTGGCCTTTCTAATCTAAACCTTCAACCTCTTGTTTCTGCTCCGAGACCTTGGTTAGGAAATTTATTGAAGCCAGTTGGCATGTTCTCAGATGTTTCAGCAGCATTTTATACTTTAGGGCTTGAACCACCATCATGAGGGTAAATAAACAATTCAGTTTGGGTATCTTTTGGATGCAGTAGTGAAGTGAGGGTATCTAAAAGTTAAGGAGCTTTGGAACACAATCGACAGTGTCTATCCTCGTTTGTGCTAATTAAAAATTAAGACTTTTGCATGACCAATGTGCTCCCACCTGCTGCTCCTTATTTCTTTTCACTGAAGTTTATTGTCCTCTTTCTTCTTTAGGTTTTAATGCCCAACTTGTGAGGGTAAAACAAAAAATAACCAAAAAGTAGTTTTAATCACTCAGCAACTAGAAGACAAGAAGTTTTCTATTTTTAGCCAAGACACTTCGTGGGGATCAATCAGAAACAGTCCAACCAACCGAGTAAAGAAAGTGTTGGCCTTTGATGAAGTGAGGGGGCTAACAGGGAGCATCTTACTCTGAATCCACACGAGGTAGGAGAGCACACACAGCTCAGGAAGCTGGAATCTCCCACTGCAGTTTTACATGGTCTGTGTGGACTTCAGCTCCTCCAGAGATCAATTCAAGACCACAATTTAAGATTGATCTGACCTGAATCACCTTGTGGTGATTCCAGAGCGAAGGGATCACCAGAACACTATTTTCCCAACTTCAGTACCTACCCTAGATAATTAAAATCAGGTGACACAAGCACCCTCCAGCTACAGTGAATGTGCTTTGAGGCAGTTCTCCCTTTTGTCCTTCTCGACTTGTTATTAAAAAAACTCAGGCGTAACTTGGTTCTGGCGCTTAGTGGCACAGCACAGCTATTCACAGAGAGCCTCCAGAGCCATTCCCACCATTGCTGCTCTTCCACCTTTTATATAAATGAGTCCCTTTAAAAGGTGACGCAGCAGGAGTTCGTTGTAGCACTACCCAAACTGCTGTGGTAGGAAATGGAGTGCACTATTCAATCAGAAATGCAGTGCAAGTGTTTTGTTGCTGGGTGTTTGAGCCAGGGCAGGGAGAGAACTATACTTTTTAAAATACATCCCAGGCTGGGTTCAGGAATTTAAATTTGAAGGCCTGGAGATGCCATTCCTTCTCCATCCGAAAACAGGAATAAATGTGAGCAGGGAATTCCCCAGTGATTCATGCACGGGAGAGCCCAGGCCAGCCTTAGCACACCCCTGCCTGGTAAGGAGACCAGCACAGAAAGCCACAGGACGCTGAAGAGCTGCAGTGGCTTTATGCTCACTAGGAAGAACAAGAGTGAGACCATCGCACTGATTTCACTAAGATGGCTCAAGGGACAGCTGGTAATTAGGACTTGCCTGTATATGAAAGTGAAATCACAAAATGCAGGCCTCGCCCACCCCATTCCCCCCCCCCCCGCCAAAAAAACCCACAACAACAACAAAACCACCAATCCCTAGTTGTTATAATTCATTTTCAGGAACTATTCCAAAATAACTCCAAACATTGACCAGCCATTAGTTTCCAACTCACAACCAAACCAACTATTTCTCATTTCCCTCTTAGTTTCGGAGCAGCGTGCGTTGGCAGAACCCTGTGGCACCGCCCCAAAGAAAACAAACCTGAAGAGACTGAAGTCTGGGGACTGAGAGAAGAAGGGACCGAGAGAACCCACCTCCTGATGGCAAGCAAAGGACTGACTGCACTACCCAACAGCTCTTGACAATGGTATCGCGGTAGATAATGCATAAAAGATGGCAATTCACCACAACTATACAACGGAACCTCCCCTAAAATGCTCAGGTGGCTCAGGGTTTCATAAGTTTTGTTGTCTTTTTCACCCAATCTCAAATTTTCTTTTTTTTTTTGGACACTATGAACAACTAACCACTAGACCCAGTTTCCAACAGAGTAAGTAGAAACAACTGGCACCTAAACCATGGTAATCCAAGCTTATTATAAACATCTAAGTAAACAAATACTAAAACCAAGCAATCTAACTTGTTCCTAATGTATTACAGGTAACTCAGTTTCTAGACAGAAAGTACTGGCAGTACCTGGGAATAGGGATACCTGTCTTGGTCCTTGGTCTTAACTTTCAGACTTGAGAGTGACAATAACACTCCTGAAAACTGACCATGTGTGTTCAGTACATTACAGACCTGCATGTTGGAAACACTACCAAAATTTCAGTAAGTTCCATTTAGAATTATCTCCTAACCAAAACCCAGAACAATAGGACTTCCCTTAAAAAAAAAAAAGAAATGAACAAATGAACAAGACTCTTGTTCTTGTACTACTCTTCCTTAAGATAGGTATCATTTCCTTTCTCCTCTCCCTATCGTCTTCACCAAACAGAAGCACTAAACAGCAAGTCACGGAATGGCTGAGGTTGGAAGGGACCCCTGGAGGTCATCTGGTCTGCTCCCCCAATCAAGCAGGACCACGTAGAGCTGGTTGCCCAGGACCATGCCCAGACAGCTTTCAAATACATCTGAAGATGGAAAATCCAGAGGCTCTCCTGGTCATCCCCACCATAAAATGTGCCTTTCCTTTGTTCAGATGGAGTCTCCTGTGTTTCAGTTTGTGTCCATCCCACCTCTTGTCCCATCCATGGGCATCACTGAGAAGAATTTGCCTCCCTCTTCTCTATCTCTCCCCTCCATCGGGTACTCCTACACACTGATAAAATTTCCCTTCAGCCTCCTCTTCACCATTTTTACCTCAGAACTGCAGTTTACTGGCCCTAAACAAAGAGCCAATTACAAAAATCCCGAGCAATTAAGCCTTACACGCATCTGTGTGTGCACACACAAAATCCTTTTGGAGATTAACAAAAAATGCAGATGGGCAGTGGTGGGGGAAGAAAAAAAAAAACATTTTTACATAGTTCATAAAAATGAAACAGGGCAACATCAGGAATTACCATACATACATGAAAGGTCAGTATGAAGAACATGTAAATCTTGACTTAGAAGTATGAGCATGTGAAATTATATGGGCAACTAAAACTTCTGGGAAAGAAAGCAGCTGATCTAGAAAGATACACTTACTTTCTCACATCTATAGGCAGCTCCGGCCACCCCTTCAAGAGCTTCCAGATAAACGTGGATACATCCCCTCTCTTCTTTTCTCAGCTTTCTTGACATTTGCATTTCTTCAGTATCCAAAGAAAAAGAGAACTTTCACATAGTTGAGGGGTTTTTTATTTGTTTTTAGAAAAGGGGAACAAAACATGCAACATTCCTCACCAAGGATCCCAACTTTGCTTGTCCCAACTGTGCCATTTTTCAGTCTTAAATGAAAACAGGAGAGAGAGAAACTCGAGCTACGTAACTCAAACACCAGTAACAGTCCTTCGTCCATGAGCTGAAAAGGAAAATCTCACCACTGTCTCCTATTACTGAGGCTGAATCTTCTGTAAAAAAAGCCACTTCTTGCCGAGGCCCTTCTTGATGATGAGGAGGATCTGTAACACACACAACTGGGACTGTTTAGTTTGAGGAAGAGGAGGCTGAGGGGAGACTTCATCACTCTCTACAACTACTTGAAAGGCCATTGTAGAGAGGTTGGTGCTGGTCTCTTCTCACAAGTGATTAACAATAGAACGAGAGGGAACGGCTGCAAGCTGCAGCAGGGTAGGGTTAGGCTGGACATTAGGAAAAATTCTTCACAGAAAGAGTGGTCAGACCCTGGAATGGGCTGCCCAGGGAGGTGGTGGAGTCACCCTCCCTGACTGTGTTTAAGAGTAGATTGGATGTGGTGTTGAGGGATATGGTGTAGGGGAGAACTTGTAGAGTAGGGCTGATGGTTGGACTTGATGATCCCAAGGGTCTCTTCCAACCTAAATGACTCATGCCTCAGTCCTTCCTCATGTCAGTTCTCACAACCTGTCCCATGCCTGGCAGTATTTAAGCCAGAAATCTAAAAAATGGCAGAAATCACCATCTCAGTGAAGGACGAACGCCTTCATTTGGGAAAAGCGTTGCCTGTGTCTAACACAGCACGTACAGATGCATTCAACTGGGAATTCCTAGCCTAGTAATCTCAACAGCTACAACTGACAGAATCATTGCAAAAGAGTAATAATGAACATGTAAATCAATATATTAAGTCACCCCATACTCCATATAATAAAATGCTACATTTCATCTAGTTTTTGTAAATGTATTAGTCCTGCAGATGTGACGTGGGAAACAGATCCTGTAAGATGCAGTAAGTACACACAGTAAGAACCAGGACTAAACACACAATTTTTGCAAATGCACAGTGGATAACATTTCTGATGACAAGGGGGCAGTTTATCTACCCAGAGTCTTACTTATAGCAGTACAAAAGATTATCAAAATAGCTCCAACACATTAACTATGTTTTCCCATTGAGGTCATGCATTTACAGAACTATACATATTGCCCAGTACATGAGATTTTGGAACAGAGAAAGGGGATGCATTTTCACCAAAAAAACCCAACCAGAAGACAACATCACCAGCGTTCACAGGGGACTCAGCAGCAGAAGTAGATCTTGGCATTTAAAACACTGACTCTTCAAAGTGTCAGCATCTCTTTGATTTGCTTCTTTCTGGATGGATTTTGGTGGGGTTCAAGGTCTGGGGATGGATGCCGTTCCCATCTTGTTTTTTGCTGTTCCAAAACAGGTAGGACAATGCTGGATGGGCTGAATCTCAGTTTAGTACTCTAAAGCCAAATATCTACCCTGAGCTAAATCACAGCTTACAGAGCCTCCAGAGAGGCTCTCCTGAAAATGATTCATTCTGCTTTCCTTAAAAATCTATCTTAGGAGGAGATAAATAGCTCTCTAGAGGTGCCCAGATTACTTCTTTAAACTACACGTCTGACTTTCAGAGGGCTAACGTTCAGTGGGATGAATTCTCCTCCCTGTGTACCACCATCACTGGACATCTTGTATCTGGAGAAGCTGGCATGACACCCCCATGGAAAGAATCAGGCAGTAAATACAAGGATTTACTTTTTGGTTGGGTTTTTTTTTGGTCTGAAATTTGGACCTCCAAGTGCACGGGGGTTTTAAGGTCCAAACTCCTATGCCAAGTGTTATTCCATACAAGTCCTGCTCACTAATGTACTTAATTGTGCTTAATTTAAACAATAGAAATCCCATCCATTTCCATAGAGCCATCTAGCCAGACAGCTCAGGATTGTTCAAGTACACTATTGAATTGAAGCCTTCAAGAGTTGGGAAGATGCTTTAAATGCTAAAATTACCATATTCATTTTTAAAAGTGACCAAAAGAATGACATATCTACCGACCTGCCACCCCACATCTATTTCATACAGCTAGTAGAGAAGACCCCCCCCTTTAGTTGCAGAATAGGAGCACTTCAGAGCAAGGCTCTTTTTTTGGACATGTGAGCAATGTTGTTTTAACATCTCTTGCCAAAGGACACCGTTTACAATGCTTCAGAAAGACAGACAAGATCAAATGACGTGATAAAAAACCCCCTTAAAAGCAGAATTTAGATAACAGGACTGAGGGACGGTCTAGTGTTGGAGACAATGACCCAGTTCCAGAATAACTGAACTCCTCCAACTGAGGAATTGCCACCATTTATTTTGCATTAAACGAAACTGGACTGAGGTTCCCTCTGTACGACTGCTTCACAGGGAGACAGTCCACAGTAGTCACCGGACTTTGCATTCACACGCTTCCCCACCCTGTAACACCTTTCACCTGCAGGCACACCAAAAGGCACTTTGGCAAAGCAACAGCACACCTCCTCCTGCCCAGGCTCGTCCTGCTGCACGGGTGGAGAGAGAGATGGGGGGAACTCAGTCTCCAGGTACAGTAAAACACCAGTTGAAAACAGAACTGCTGTGAGACACCTTTTGCTATTATGGTCACCTCACAAAAGTAATTCCTACAGGAAAAACTTCACGGTTTGGACATATATGTATAAGTATGTACACACATACAAAAGATTTTCATATATACACACACAAACTTATGTGCATATATACATATAATTTATACATATGTAGGTATAAATAGGCATACACACATAAGTCTAAAATAGCAGAAGTAAAAAGACAGTGATCTATTCTTGCTTCTTTATGATGTATAAGGAAAGCACGTTATTTTCTTTAGCCTGTAAATATTAGAAACATCAAGTCCTGGCTATACTCTCCTTGCTGGAAGACTTCTGGACGTATAAAGCCATACCTAAAAGAGCTTCTTACCTGCCTATTGAAGGTTAAAGTCAACTGCTATAGATGGAAGTCTCTCCCAATTATTTCTCAGCTATTTGAATTAATAGTGTTCATAACAGCTAAGTTTTAAATAGTCCAAATAAAAAGCAGACTTCAATTTATCTTTCAAGTGACAATAGAGAATTTCTGACAAAAACAATTTCAAACAGAAGGCATAACATAAGCAAAAAACATCCTGCAGTATGAACAAGCTGTCAACTTAAACCTCTCCTTTATACTACCCAAAAGCAATAGAGAATGGAATCTTTTACACAGGCATGATTACAAAAGCACTTATTTGATTCAGTGACGCTGTAGAAGTGAAACTGTATTATTTACCAAGTTTACCAGTTTGAAGGCACAATGGCTAACACTTCATCCTCATCCTGTTCTATTTATAGTAAGAAATAAACAAGAAGGATCTCTAAGAAAACCAAAGGAGATAAACACAGATGCACCCTGAGAAGTGAAATTTCACAACAAAAAAGTTTGTTCTGAAATACTGGTCTTTGTAAACTCCCATTATCTGAACCTGTGTTCTCCTATAACTTGGATAATGCTGTTTAATACTCAGTTACAATGAAAAATATTACTTGTAGATTTAAAAAAAAAGTTAAAAGTTAAGCTCCCAGAAAAATTAATCAACCCAAACCTGACTGAAAGAAACGAGGTCTCACACAGCATCACACCGCAGCTGCCATCTGTCAGCATGGAGGAAATAAATAAATCTGAATCTAAAGATTTCTGACAACATCCATTTCTCTGGAAAAAAAAAAAAAATATGTAAAAATGGAATGGCATAATCTAGTTGGAAATCCTCCATCTCTGTGGAGGAAAAAAAATAAATCAAAAGCCAACCGTGCACGCCCTTCTTCGGATCTGGAATTCCCAAAAGATTCTGTAAAATCTAAAAATCTGAAATATATATATATATGTATAAAATCAGGTAAATGTTCTGTAGCTGTTTCATGACATGGTTTATGAAGTATTGGCACCAGCACATGGAGTTCAAAGTGTTCGCTCAGGAGTCACAGAGATCATCAAACCTTTAATGGTTCGTAGCAGTCCTCGAGTAGCCGTTATTTACTGCATAAGCTGAAGCGTTTGCTGCCAGTGATCTTCAGTGCAATAAGGTGCTTCTGCTGGACAAAACAGTTTCCTCCTCATTCCAGTAGGTAAGAAGTGCCATCAGTACAGTAACAGCGGAGCCAGTGTCAAATGACAGGCTGTATTTTCACGGTCCATATGTATCGACAATGGCTTAAAAAGGTAACATCCTCAACTCGGGGCTGTACATGGCAACATACCCCAGAGGTGGTGTTCAAGGAAAAAAGAAAACAAAAAGAAAAACTTAATCCAAGGTAGTGCAAAAGGAAGAAACCTAGAGAATTTGAACAATGAAGCTTTCCTTCTCCAGAGGCTAAACAGTGGTAAAGAGAGAGTGCAATAGTTCTTTGAGCAACCACCTCTTCAAGAAACAAAAAAGTACCCTAAACCCAAAGCAAATCCAATACAAGATTTGGTGATTATTAAACCACAAAATCATATTGCCCTTATTTCAAACTCAGTGTATTTTCATTGCTGTTTTACTGAAGATGTTTGTTTTTACACTTGGCAGTGGATTTGATGCCTGTGTAAGGGACGGGTGGTAACGCATGACCCTGAGGTCTATTTTTTTGTTGCTGGGGGCTTTTAATGTTCTATTTTTTAAGTTTTAACTTTTTAGACTTTTATACTACTTTGCATGATAACCAAATGTATCACAAATCAAGTCTTGGCCATGACAGAAATTTGAAAAGAAAATTGCTCTGGAGTTTTCAACACATTTCCAGTTACGACACTAAGTACCTGTCTCAAACTTTACATCCCACTCCAGAGAAGCAGCTGGCAATTTTCTCTTTCGTTTCTGCTCTAAATTCAGGTGGAAGGTTCTTGCATTTATCTGCTGTGCTGCTTAGGCTGGACTGTAAAACATCTATTTCAGGTGGAGGAAGGGAGAAAAATGTATCAGGTAAAGTTCATTGCCAAAAAAAAGAAGAAAAAATAATAAATCTATTCTTATACAAGAGTAAACAGGTTTTTAAACAACTAATTATAGGCCAGATCATAACATCTTATGCTGCAGGCCAAACCAGAATGCTACAGTATCTGTGTATGTATATACAAATACATCTGTATACATTTACATATACATAAAAAAGGAAGCACCCATCTTTTTCTTACTGCTAAATATTGAACTTCCGCTTTCACCTGGATATTAACACCATTTATTGTGTGCAACACCCTAGAAAGGGGCATTTAAGGAGATCTTTCTCATTTTCTTCTCATTAAAGACACACCTATGGCTGGCATCTAAAAACATGCAGTGCCACCAACACGGGGGAAATAAACTCTTAGGTACAATATCAACCCTTTAAGAAATGAATTACTACTATACTTTATTATTTTACTATATTTAAATGTATTTTACCCATTTGTATAGGTAACGAATACTTTCCACTATTTCACAGGGGATCTATGTTCTTCTTCAAAAGAGTCAGCACAAATTCACAGGAAACAACTCCATCAAATGAATTGCACAGCAGCATATGTAGCGAGTCACTGGGTGAAACTCTTCTTGATGAAGACATTAGGGAAGTTGGCATTCAGTTCTAGGACAACTCTATTATCAATTTGTGAGCAGAAGGACACATCGAGTAAAGACAGATCTTTACACGACTCCAGCAGTTTTCTTAAAGATGCAGGGCTTACCATCCTCGTTCCTGTTCCAAAACAAAAAAAAAGAAACAAAACTAAATGTAAAGTTATTGAGAATAGTCTTTTGTTTTTGTTTTTTAAGCTACTAGTACTGTGTCATAAAAAAAAAAGCTACTATTTACACAATTTTGATTTAGATGATTTCCATTAGATTTCACCTGGAAAACTCAGGGTAGAAATTTTGCCTTTAAGCAGCCCATTGTGTTTTCCTAACCCATCCTTTTCTACTGGGGGCAACTTTACAACTTCCAGGAGCTTTTCTCTCTACGGAGGCTGACCCAAAGTACCCGTAGGCACAAGATGTCCCAGTGACCAGACATGAGGCTTTGGCAACCAGGAAGACAGTTTGCCACTCAAGTCCTCGCGACTCTCCTGCTGACTGCAATGACCAGCACAACACACAAGCTATTGTGGCCACAATACTCCAAATTCCAAATAAATCAGCCAGGCTTCTGTGGCTGCAGAGTGAGCACATGCAGGGGCTGTGCAAGAGACTGCCTATCACACCTATAGATAGATACACTAACTGTAACAGAAAGCACACTCTAACTCCTGTATAAATGTGACCACAGTGGCTCAACTCTTTTAAGTGTCACCACAGGGTGAGAAAAATAGATGCTTATAAGCATGTATCTGCACACCCCACCATAGCTGATGGAAATCATGTACAGTCAATGGTGCTTAGCATCATTCAGTTGCCTAATGCTCTTAATTCCTCTTGATGTTCCTTACATTGCATAAGACATCCACACAGTGCTGGCAGACAGGACACTGGACCCACAGGAGACCAGCGCCTTACTGGAACAACTGGAAGCCAGGCAGGTTCCTTTGGGCTAGAGAACCAAGCCTAGATGTTCACAGTGGGCTAAATTGCTCATCAAGCCCTCCTGACTCTAAGAAGACTTTATACACCCAATGTCACTGCAGACACCTTCAAACACCTGCAAACACTTCAACTTACACAGCTCCTTCTTGAACTGAACTTCTTCCCCTAAAAGCTATAGCTTAACCCAGGATCCAGAATGGCCATTAATGCTCACTCTCTCTCTCTCTCCCCTGCCCAAAAATAAAAGGCAAAAGCAAATTGTTAAAGCAGCTTTTAGAAAATGACCATTTAGGGATTTCTGAAGCTACTTTTCATGAAGGCTACTACTTTTCTGAACTTTTTTATACTTATTGCTCCTTCACATGAGATCTACAACCTAACTATATAATATTAAAAAGAAATATCAGCCTTAAACCCACACAGTCTATTAATTTCAATAATTAAGGGACAATGAATCATAAAGAGTGAGAGATTATACCCAGTTCACTATTTCCACATTATCCATAATATTCTGTTCCCAGAACACTGTCTGTCTGCCAGACTCCCTTCCATCTCAGACGAACCCTGTCGTCTCGTTCTGTGCTAATTTAGGACTTTTGCAATTGGGTGACCGGAACTGCACCGTGAGGTCTTACAGGGTTTATTGCATTTCTTTCCTAAGAAATCCTAACCTGTTGTCCCCAGGATCTCCTTCCTCCAAAACAGTAACTAATACAAAGCCATATGCTTAGTTAATGTCATTTTGTCTCGTGCAATTACTTTGCACTTGATGGACAGTTTTCCTCCTGCTTTATTTATCACCTGTTTACGATCACAAGATCATTCTGCAATTTTTCAGCGTCAAGTTCTTCAGCTTAAGATGTTTCTACCCTGTTTATCTGTGCATCACCCTGTGGTACAGCATTATTCACCCCTTTGCCCGGATTACTTACAAACAGATCAATACAGGCCCTTTGATGGCCACAGTACTGACATAGCTTCATTGTTATGTCAGTAAGATGACACATTCTTATTCTTTCTTTTCTTTGAAACGCTCTTTACAGCCCAGGAGAAGACAGCTGCGTTTCAAAAGCCAAACAACCTTGGCTAAAGCTTTTGAAAATCCAGATCTCTATGGGCTAGATCGGTGCTCACCTTCACCAAGAGCTCCAAGGACCTCTAAAAGACTGGAGAGGCATCTTCACAGGGATGCAGCTTCTCCCTCAAAATATCATCATGGTCCTCATGTCCACTGACTGACTGATTTTCTTATGGTTGCAACTGGTTTACACAGAGCAAAAGCGCTGTTTTTTAGCTTCTCACATGCACCTTTTGGAGAAGATCGTGCCATGTTTGTAACCCTTCATTCCTCCAGTCCTGAGGCTGATTTAAGTCACAGATCACACACCAGAAATAAAACATCCACAGCCTTGAAGTTTAGCTCATTTAGAACTGCTGCATAAATATCGTTTAGTCCTAACAATTTATTATTGTTCAATATATTGATTAGTTCAAAAGCTTTCTGTATTGGCATTCCAATTTAAGGCAGCTTTCCAGGCTAATCTGCTGGAAAGAACGGCTCTGGCAGGACAGCCTGTTCGACCGTCCTCTTCACCATGAACACTGACGGACAGACAACATTTCTCCTGCAATGGCTTTCTTGTATCTGAATGACCCTCTACGCCTGGTGTACCTGCCACCCTCAGTAACTCCCCTGAAAACTTCTGCTAACGTATATGAAATACAGTTGCACTATTTACCTTTAGCCCATAGTTCCTCAATACTTCATTCTGCCTTACTGTGATTTTGTTTCACTTTCTGGAGTCCATCTTCCTACTTTCCTTCTCTGAGCAAGACCCATTTCCAGAAAAATGCCTCTGTTCTCACTAGTCTCCTTTAGTGTTTGTAAGCAAAGGGGTGTCTAAGTGTGGTCTTCGCTTTTCCTGTGGTAGGCTCTTGCATTAGTTGCTCTGAGACATCCTTTAACATCACCTGAAAACAGTCTTTGCTACACATTGCCCCCAAGTTTTCATCATGCCCCCAAATTTTACCTCATCTACATAGAGGTAATCAAAGCCTACCATTACTATTATTGCAATGTTTAACTCCTTTATGACCACTGTCACCGCAACAGTCTCGTGGTTGATGTAACAGTCCCTACGACCACACACAGAAATTCTCTGACAGGCTTCAGTTAATCACTTGACCATAATTTTAGCAAAGTGCCACTGTCCTACCAGCAGGATCTGCTCTACAATTCCAACTGGAGCTCTTGGAACAATCCATCATGCTACTTATCTTTTTTTCCACCCAACCTTAAAATTGCTACTGCATCAGCACCTTCATGTAAAACCAGTCTCATTTAGGCATCACAGCTTTTCTGCTTCCAGATCCAAATGTGAGCTTCTACCAAAATGCGAGATCTAGATGCCTCACCACAGATTTTTGTGTGTAGGATGTTCTTCGTTCCTTCCTACCTGAACTTCGACAGTTCTTCTACCGTTTCATCCAAGACTCAAGGTATTTAATGGGTGTGTAACTGAATAGGCCATCCTAAATTGCACACTTTTTTGTGTGCCTTTCCTTTTCCCTCCTCCGACTTGTACCTTTATGTTAGGAAATATCTTTTCCTAGAAGCTAGGAAGGCCAGCAGTCTAGTTGGGGTTTAGTTACCCACACCATGGGATAAGCCAATAGCATCTGCAGCCTTACTTTTAGTTATGCAACGTGCAACTATCGAGATGTATTTCTTAAAAGCACATTCGAAAACATTTCAGAAATGCAATACAGCACAATTTCCTTTGCAAGACTGAGAATGTATCCTGTTATGTTAGCTATATAGAGCATTTTTCTAGAGTCTGAAGGCTTTTGGATCTTTGTTACTTACTACAACTTTTCCTACATGGACTAATCAGCTATTTCTCAGAATACACACGTAATTGGCATAGTAACATCTGCTATTTCATTTTGTTGTTCAGTTTATCCCCTGAAAAAATTCTCTGGTATCACCTTTGTAAAGGGCACTTCTGAGTAATTACTCCTTTGCTAGACAAATTGTTTATTAACTGTAAATTATTTCATTTATATCTTTCATATATCCAAGTGTTCAAATTCAAGAGCTGTTCAGGAGACCTGTGTGTGATGCCTATAAAAATTGCCAGAGCCCCAATTTGTAGGATAAGGGATACTACTACATACCAAATAATACTTAAAGAGTAGAGACCCTGAAATAACTAGCCCCATTCCCTCAAAACGTTCTTACATTGCTGTTCCTCTCCTAGAGCAGCCAGACTAGCCTTTTATTCTTTGCATTTTATTCAATCTATTGCAACACAACTCAAACTCTGAATTTTAACACGCTACACATTTTTATGTTTGAATTGACTAACTATGTGTTGATGCTCTCAAGCTAAAGCTGAAAATTCTGACAGCTGGCAAGGGGGCAGTTAGGTTTTCTGTTGCTCAGGAAGGTGTGGGAGGTGTTGGTATGTAGATAGGAACACATGAATTTTGTGGTAACAAGGGTGTCTACTCTTCATTACTCTTTGTGCAGGACAGAGGCAGTCAGGACTTTGGGGAGCAAGGTTAAGACAATTTATTCTTTATCCTTGACAGCAACTGGTAGCCCTACAACAACACAGCTAAGCAGTTGGTAGGATGTACAAGAAAAGCTTTTGGCACTGCTGCCTCAGGTTGTCATCTGACTCGTCACATTGCTCAAACGCTGATCACAGTCTGAAGGCTGTTTTTTCGCTACAGGTCTAGAGGCGTCTGCTTAACTTCTGATAGCACTGGATGATGTGCTCCATCCCTGCAAAACTGCCACATGATCCCAGCTGGACCACTCCACTGCAGAGTGGAAAGCCACCACCCTCAGTCAGCAGGAAAGGTGTGGGCAGTACCGGTAAGGAGGCAGCTCAGTATGTAACAGGTGAAAGAAAGCTCAGAAGTAGAACTTCAAGAAGCACACCCTCCTGTACTCAGTGACACACTTACATCATGCTTCCTCTTCCAAATTGAATTATAACATGGCAGATACGGATCCAACTCATGATTCATATCTTAAACAGAAATTTACTGTTTCTTGTTTCAGAAATTTACTTTCTGCAGTGTGTTTTACACACTACAAACACAGCCACCCAGCAAACAATGCTTTACACGGGCCAATAAGTTTATGCAGCCCTCGAAAACCATCAATTTTTGATCTTCTAGAGAGTCCTTTGATTCTGTAACAAGGCAACTGCCAAAGGATAATGGAGAGACAAAGCGGTGGACAGATGGGTAGCAGAACCTACCACCTGAAAATAGCATCCAGGCTCCATATAACATCCACTTCGTAACACTTACACGAATGGCACACAGTTCAACAAGGTTTCTCTCAGCAGCTTAGAGTCCTCCAGTCCTGAAGCTACCGTGGTGATAAATAATCTATAACTGAAACAAACTTTCCCTGACAAATTCAAAAGTTCTAACAGACACAGAGAGAATATTGTCAACACTGGTGGCTGCAGTGCAAGGCAAGACCTCCTGATCCCTACTTAGGGAAGTGCCTGTACATAGCAAGAAAGCTCAGGCTTTTGCACAGCTTTGTTGAAGCAACAGTAGTTCCCATAGAGCCCACACTGCTAACCTCTCAGCAGTCCTTCTGCACCCTGCACAATGCATGTACGAGCCAGACACCTCTGTGCTTGGGAGATGACAAAGGATATAACGAGAGTACCTCTCGTTCATTCACATCACAGACAAGACCCACTGTTCAAGGTTACTCTTGCAAAGCTGAGCACTGACCTCAGGCCTCTAACAGCTTCAGACCTGCTGTCACACTTCTTCAAGAGGAGAAAAACATATTAAGCATTTATACAGCTGACAGTAACAGGATGGCCCTACAGCAGCTACCAAAAGTTAGGGCACACACGGAGATTTATGACTTTCACGGTACTCCCGCAGTGTGAGAGACCAGCTCTTTAGTTCAGGCAGCAGTGACTTCTGCTCTTACATGGGAACGTCTGGCCACCCTACCTCCAGATGACCCAATGTGGTTCTACTTGATAGCTCTTTCTTTCAACCAAAGACTGTAATGGTTCCCACATTCAAAGCCAGGTAACTCCTTCCCATACCGTGTATTCGCTTGTTTACAGCGGAAGACAACCTTTTCCCTCCCTATTAAGTGTTCCTCTGCAGGAAGAAAGCGAGGTCTGGAAGGTGGGTATTAAGGTTTTGGGTGATATCTTGCAGATAGTTCTGGAAAAAACTGGATATCCTCCGGAGAGCACCTGAGCCAAACATGCAGCCTCACTGGGAAAGGCTGGCTACAAATCCACTCGACTCAGTAAGAGTGGTAAATGCTCAGGGAAACAGCAGAAATTCCTCTTCTACGTTCACATTAGTTTTCCACAAAAACATCAGTAAGATGTTAAACCGAATTCAAGTGTGAACTCAAATGCTAAAGGAGTTCTCTACAAAATAAGAGTCCCTTAAAGATTACCTCCTGTGAATATGTGCATCAAGTCTACAGTTTCTAATAGGTGGAGTTAAGTTTTTCATCTCTTCATTCCCCTTTTCCATGTTGGTCAGAAGGCAACTTTCTGAGAGAGATGAGTAAAACCACATCTCATGGCAGCAGGGTGTGTCCTAGCTATAGTGGAGTGACAAACTGAAGCCATGTGGTACATTTCTTGTAATGATAGCCTTATCTTGCTTGGAACATTATTCAAGTTGAGGGCTCTCAGCTCTTTCTAGCATCTCTCTTAACCTAAATGTAGCATTCTCATTAAAATTATTAAATAATAAAAATATGCCGTGCAGCTTTCTTCCCTTTAATTTCCATCTCTCTTTTTCAACTAACCCTGTGAAAATACGTCAGTAAAAGCATCAAGAAATTTCTCCCATGTTGATGTCACAAACATCCCTGCTGTCCTATATTATTTAAAAAAGAAAACCTCATATCCCATCATAAAAAGAATAAATTCAGTATCATGCAGAACTACATTTCTCAAACTCCTTACTGAAGAGTCCAAAATATATGTACTTTAAATTTCTAAAATTATTTTAAACTATAGAAGTTGCAGAGAATTAGAAATATAAGATTTGCTGTGCTTTTTGCCACTCATCTCTTCTTTCCCCACCTTAGCAAAACCCCCACTTTAAGTCCTGCTGTTAATTACCTTTCCCTCTTTTATGAGTCAAACTCTCTTCCTGGTAAAAGTGACAAAGAAGCTCAGTGTTGCTTTGTGTGCCTGTACTGCACAACAGCAGAAATCTGTTCATTGATCACAGGCTCACACCATAAACAGACTTTGTCACACTTCCCAGAAGTAAAAAATAACAAACAAAAGCAGAAAGAAGGAGAAGATGGGATCTTTTGATGGTCAAAAGAGAAATACTTCAGTTAAAAGCCCTAGTGGCCATGAAATTCAGAGTTACTGGCAAAAACTTGCACTTAAATCTCAGTTTAAGCAGTCAAATTACACGGTTGGTGTAAAGCCACTGGATTGAGTCAGAAACTCACAGCAGTAAGTAAAACTTCTCTCAGCTGCTTTTTATAAGCCAAAGCATAATTTTAAGAAGTATTTATTGCAAAATGTCTAGCAGGCAGCTTTGTCTTGAGGACTTTTTAGCTGCCAGGCTTTTGAGACGCAGCAGGAAGTGTACTAACAGCCCTATGGTTTCTTACCCAATATATCCAGCTGCCGTAAGCGCGTACAGTTGGCGGCAAGCTCCTCGATGTCCGTGTCACACACGGACCTGTTGGCCGTAAGAAAGAGCTTTTGCAAGTTCGGGAGTTTACGTGCAAGGTTTGTGAAACAGCCCGTACTGCTCTGTAAGGTGGGGCACCAGCCAAGATCAAGTTCTTCCAAAAGCTGGCAGCCTGAGGCCAGGTCTGCTATCCCGCTTTCCGTTATGTTCTTACACCGCCACAAATCCAGACTGCGAAGCTTCTTGCATTTTGCTCCCATCATGCTTGCTATGAGATCATAGTCTTCAATCTGCAAGGGAAGCAAACACTTGGTCACGCGTACCATCGCTCCAGACACACAGAGGTGCCTCAAGATTGGCCTGCTAACACACCTACAGATCTGTCTTCGGCATTTGTCATTTCCAAAGAGCTCTGAAAATTATTCAGTGGGGAGCACAGCGAGGTCTACTTTTACAAAAGACAAAACCTATCGAGCTCTAGCCACAGGTGGTTTTAAATTCACTTAATTCCAAAGAACAGTGAAAATGCAGTGAAAAGTTCACCTTCTTTGAAAACTCATTCTTTTCATTGCACAATTGGTTTTCCTTCACAAGATGATTAGAACTGTTTTCATGACCACAGGCACTGCCACCATACGCACATGCAGCTTGAAGAATGGGCTTATTTCCATTCTAGGTGGATCTGTCCCTGCATCTTCTTATGGAAGACTTAGTAGTTACCTTGGGCAATCCAAAGAGACTAAACCAGGGTCCCACTATACAGGTAGAAGGAATGAAATCCACTATCAAAAAACCATAGGAAGACTATGACTGTTGGAAAAGTGTAGTCACGCTGCCTCCCTCTTTTGTCCACGAGTCAAAGCAGGGAAGGCTGAGCACATTCTGCTCAGTTGCTTGCTTTTTGAACTATGAGGAAGGTCAGCTAAGTCTCCTAAATGATCTCTACCTGCTCTAGTGGAAGGTGCCCCTGCCCATGGCAGAAGGGTTGGAACTAGATGATCTTCAGTGTCCCTTCCAACCTAAATCATTCCATGATTCTATGTCCACTACCAGGGCCAGTGGAAAGCCAGAATCCCTCTACCCAGAACACACAGGCAGTACCGCTCACAGGAGTGCCCTGCAGGAATTGTTGCTGTCCCTGATTTCTCTTTAAATCAATGACTATACCCAGCAAGACTATGACTCAAATGGCTCTGGCTGAAAATACTTCTCTCGTGGTTATTACTGTAGGCTCAGACACAAGTGTTAATCTGTTTGGAATGATAATTCGGCCTGAATAAAAATAAATCATAGAATCATAGAATTGTCTAGGTGAGATGATTGATTTAAGGATCCTTGGAGAAACAAGGAGACGGGCTAGTAAAAAAACCCGTCACTAAACCATGTCCCTGAGCACTATGTCAACCTGTCTTTTGAATACCTACAGTGCCTCAAACACTTCCCTGGGCAGCCCATTCCAATGCTTAATAACCCTTTCAATATAAAAATGGTTCCTAATATCCAATTTGAACCTCCCCTGGCACAACTTCAGGCCATTTCTCATGTCCTGTCTCCTGTGACTTGGGAAAGATACCGACCCCCACCACTCTACAGCCTCCTTTCAGGCAGTTGTAGAGAGCAATAAGGTCTCCTCTCAGCCTCCTCTTCTCCAGACTGAACAACCTCAGCTCCCTCAGTCTCTCCTCATAAGACTTGTTCTCCAGACCCCTCACCAACTGCATTGCCCTTCTCTAGACCCACTCCAACACCTCAATGTCTTTTTTGCGGTAAGGGGCCCAAAACTGGGGCATCACCAGTGCTGAATACAGGGGGACGATCATCTCCCAAGTCCTACTCTCCATGCTGTTTTTTGATACAGCCTTGATTAATAAATTCTGGAAAGAAAAAGTGATTATGCATATAAAGAATGCCCTGAAATTTAGGAAGAACTGTGAGAAATCCTACAAGCTATGTTTTAGGCCTACTAAACTAGTATGTAACCAAACTGCAGTCATCTCGAACCTTTCAAGAGAGTATAGCATAATGTCAACCTAGCATTTCACACGTCTTTGTGAAACATAAGCCTAGGTCTGGTTGCAAAGCAAGCATGCATGCACACACACACCCCCTGAGTGGTGGAAGTACTCACCATGACGCAGCTGCCCAGGCTGAGGTGCTGCAGCTCCGAGCAGAAGTTCAGAATACTGAGTAGGGCTGTTTGCTGCCACGGGGGAACACATCAGAAGGAAATATAGAAAGTGAAACAAAGAGAAGAGGTCAATTAGACATTAAAGGCTGTCACTGCATTTCCTGAAATACAGCTCAAAACTCTGTTACAGACACCACAAATGCCACTTAATGAGTCCCTGGGCACCCTACACATTGATTGGGTTAAAGCAACGGTAATCGTTACAAACCTTTATGCAAGTCACTTTGGATGTGGTTCTGCATTGCCCTGAAGATACCTACACACCCATGACCTATCCGCTCTTTTCCCACAGGAAAGCTGCTGAAGAAGCATGGCAAGTTCAAACACCAGGCAAGGCCAGCCCGAAAACACAGCGGGCTGGCGACTCACCGGCGGAGGCTCTGAGGCTCGCTGACGGGCTGCAGCCTGATGGACCTGCCAATAGAGCCACGCAGCATCGGGACCGAGCTGGTGACTTTAATGTCAGAGGAGTCTCCCTGCTGACAAGCATGCTGACAACCATCGAGCGCCTGTCACTGCTCGCATGCAGATCGAAACACATATAATGTGTATTTTACAGTCATGTTCCTGCCATTTAACATGGCCATTCTTTTCAGAAAATCATGCATATTGCTCAGCCTGAAATTGGACTGGAACATCAGATGCATCTTACAAGATGTAACGGACGCCACTGTTCTGTTCCCCAGCAAGGGAAACTGCATGGGTTTTTATTTGTGCTCCTAAGATACAGAAAAGACTCTTCTGCGTTGCCTGAAGCCATATTTTGTTTTGTAGCTGGAAACACACACGGAGTGCAAAGAAGAATGCAGTCTGGGATTCACCTCACAAACAGCTATGCTGTTCCTTAACGCATTTCCCCACTTCATTAGGGCTTTCTAATCTGCATGCACGCGAAACCAGGAATGAGTTTCACAGTGTATTAGCAATAGGGGTCTGCGGACATCTACAGGATATACAACAGTTTCTAATGAAAAAGCCCCAAGCAATACATAAGGGACAAAATAATCTACTACTACTAAGTGGAATTCCTACAAGAACACTTGTCAATAATATTTGTACACAGGAGAACTAGAATTTTTATATATATATATATATATTTAAATACAAGCTTACTTGTTTTCAGGAAGTATAGGGTAAACTGCTTCATTTAGCCCACTCAGTTTTTCATACTCCAGTGTTATGGTTGAGAAAACCCACAACAATTCATTGTCGTTCAGACAAGTATTCTATCCCCCTCCCCACCCAGGAAAGGGGAATCGGGGAACGCAAAGAAACACAAGGGTTGAAATGTAAATAGATTTCATAGAATAAGACTAAATAATTAACAATGATATTAAAGAACCAGTATTAATCCCAATACTGATGTAAGATATACAAGAGTTATACCAATTCTACCAGCAGGAAGCTGTGCACTCCCAGCAGAGGACACCAAGTGTGGACACTGCAAGTGCAATGGCTTCGGGAGGACAGGAAGGCCTCGGGGGTCTGGCACCAGGACAAGGAGTTGTCAGGACCGGCGCCATCAAGGGAGAGCCAGCTACACAGCAAACTTCTAATTTATATTGGATGTGACAGTCATGGTATGAAATAATCCTGTTGGCCAGCTTGGGTCAAATGCCCAGGCCCTGCTCCTCCTCGTCCCTGCACCTGGTAAGGCCCAAAACCATTGAGACCTTAAAGTCAATATTTTCATGAATTCAGACACTAGACTCTTCTAAAAGTGCACGATTCCCCAGCATTAGAAGGAAAATTAGTCCTGTGTCTCTCAGCCCAGGACACCTAACGAAACTTGGTACAAACACAATGCTTTGTCATACCACTGTGAAGAAATATCTGTTCCTTGCACTGAAAGGCTGGCAGACACAGAACAGGGACATAGTGTGGGGTACTCACAAAGACCTAGTTTAGATGTCTCCAAGGAGCAATTAGATGTGTGAGGAGTCTCAGCTTCCCATTTGGCCTTCTAAAATTTGATTTCCCAAAGGCAGCCCAAAAGTAGACCCTGTAAAGTAAGCCTTCCTCACATATATCATAGAACGATCATAGAGCGGTTTAGGTTGGAAGGGACCTTAAAGATCACATAGTTCCAGCCCCACTGCCAATGGGCAGGGACATCTCCCACTGGACCAGGTTGCTCAAAGCCCCATCCAACCTGGCCTTGAATATCTCCAGGGATAGGGTATCCAAAATTTTTCCGGGCAACCTGTTCCATCGTCCCACCACCCCCAGAGTAAAGAATTTCTTCCCAATATCTAATCTAAATTTCCCCTCTTTCAGTTTAAAATCATTACCCCTTGTCCTGTCACTACACTCTCTGATAAAGAGCCCATCCCCATTGCTCCTGCAGGCTCTCTTTAACTACTGAAAGGCTGCTAAGAGCCTTCTTTTCTCCAGGCTGAACACACCCAACTCCTCTCCAATAACTCTTTGCCTTCCTAGGAGAGGTGCTCCAGCCCCCTCATCATCTTCATGGCCCTCCTCTGGACTGGTTTAATGTAAAAGATGGCTATAAGAAAAAGGAAGAAAGGCAATAATGGAGGAGGAGCACAAGAAGCCCCGTTGGAAACATCTGAGGACTGGAAGAAGAAGCTAAAGCCACTGAATTTCCTTGAGTGTTGCAGGCTAACTGTGATGCACCAGCCCAAGATGTTTGAACTAGCAATGCCAAAACTCTGGAGCAAATGACTAACTCAGAGACCCTTTTGGCTGCGTAAAGATCTTCTCTTTCGAGAGGAGAGCAAGTTGTTGTGAAGCCATGGCAGGGAAAGCCATGAACTCAAACTCCACCATTTCAGGGACACTCAGCAAAGGCTGCCCTTCCCACTCCCCACAAGCCCCTCCTTGTTGATGGCAACAAGGCCCAGCATAGCACATATCTTAGCAGAGGTCCTACAAAACCACTGACAACTTGCCTGCTTTACTTTCATTCATGTTTTTAAAGAAAAAGGTAGCTAGGGAATTCAATTCAAGGTCATTAAAAAGTCATTATGAGAGATGTAACACTTAAGAACACTCAAAGCTCATAAGCGTGCACATATCCAATGTGTCTGAAGTAGTGTACTTATTAAGCAAATGCTTCATTTGGATCATTAAACAATAACTCCAAGAGAATGAGACATAGTCTTTACTATTTAATTCAGTGAAAGCTATGAGCTTTAGGTCTTACCCAGGTGCACAAACCAAAAGCTAAATCCTCAAACCTCTCTCTACAAACCTTAAACATCAGAGTTAAATACACCAGCCCCTGACTGCAGACACAGATCTAACCAGGGTTTCTGCAGGTACTCAGGTGACTCCATAGGGAAGCCGAGCACCTTGATGCATTTGCCCCCGGTTTTTAGTAATGGTTTCCAGATTGGAATTAAAACATTGGCTTGGAAGGGATGGGAAGCTGTAATATCTTTCCTTAATCGACACAAACAGTGCAAAAGCAAACAGTCACTCTGGCCAGCTTGTAGGATGTGAGATCAAGTCCATACTTGCTCTTCTTCAGAGAGGGGTGGAATAGGTAGGAAGATTAACATTCACAGTTATCTTGACTAAACAACTGAGCTACTTTTGTTAACTTAAACAGGAATTGGATGCATCTCTCAGATGCATACCTTTTTTAGCTCCTCTCTAATTTAAGACAGTCCTTCCTGCATTGGTGTGCAGAGTCCACATTTTCAGAGGTTCTCCCACAACCTATAAAACCTGAAGAATTATTAAAAAAATAATTTTAAAAGTCCACACAATTTAAAAAAAAAAAGCCTAGGAATATAGGTAATAGAAGAGAGCTTGGTAGAACACTGTGTCATACCATCACAAATCATGCACACCCAAGAGTAAACAACTACTTACTCAACATTAATTATAGCACCTATATTAATTCATCTTCTGGTGTGCATACATGCCCACACACAACAAATCAGATTTCTTTCAGAGGCAGGGTCTGTTCTTCTGTAACTGAGGTGGGGTTTGCATATGTCAAGAAAGGAGAAAAAAACCCTTTGTGCATGCCTGGTTGTGGCTCAGTCAATTGAGAATCCAGGTGGCAAAGGACATGAAAATAGCAGGAGAGAATGGCAGCTCACAGAATCCATATGCACCCCATATAGAAGGACTATCATTGCAATAACCTGTCTGCTTCAAGCCATCTGTCTGTACAATTCATCTCTCTGACTTGCAATACAAGATGAGTGACAACATTCTTATTTAAGCAAAGGAGAAAAGGAAGGCAATCACCCGACCCTGAAACTGTAACACAGACCAAACTTCAGATGTTAAGAGTGCTTTGCAAGAGGAGTTAAGAGGCCACCTAAATTCTGTACCAGCAGGAGTCTAATTTCACTTTTTCAGTCAAGCAGAGACCATCAAATCAAAGCCTCCCATGTAATACTATTCTCAAGGCTAGGACTCAAGTCACGTGTAAGTTTGGAGATATTTTGGATTTTTCCCGTCTCGCAGGTAAGGTTTAGCTTCGTAGCTGCTCTTCTTTATGCAGATTGAGAAAGGAGTGGGTGAGTAAAAAAAGCCAAAACAAGCAACAAAAACCCCAAGACAAACCACTCTGGAAACAAACTTAAGGTAAGAATTGCTTCTTCTTTGTGGAGTAATGTACAGCACGGCGTCGGTGGTCTCCATTTCTCCTGCCATCCAAACAAACCCAAAAATTACTAATATTTTTTCTATAAGATGGCACAGACAACAGGAAGAGTCCAAAGGGGGTAAATGAAATGATCTACCCTATCCCTCCATTCCCAGAAAAAGCGTTTTCAGGCGAGGAAAGCATACAGCTGAGACCACACAGGAGTTGCTTTAAGAGAGAAGACTGATGTCAAACTGCTGCTAAACACAGCCTTACAGAGCAGAGATTACAGAAATATTTTAAGGCATGGCCATTAGCCCCAAACCTCAGAAAAGGGAACCAGACTGCCTGAAGAGTCTCTGAAGACTTTATGAAGAGGTCAGACAAACATCTGTCAGAAAGGACATCACCGGAGTTGATCCTGCCTTGGACAAGAGAAGAGATGAGATTACTGCTTGAAATTCTAACTTAACCCGCATGAGAGAGCTGAGAGGTCTGCCCAAGCACTGAAGTCCTCAACTCTACAACACAGGCCAGCCCAGAAGAGATTTGTGTTGTATATACTTCAACTCAGTATCTGATACTGGACTAACTTGCAAACTACCTGTCTTTGTCAAGACCTTAGACATTACACTTAAGCTTTGACTTAGACGTTGCAAGAGTGTTGCTGGTTTGGACAGACAACCCATCAGCAGAGAAACCAAATACTGGTGGTCACAGTAATACACTGAATCTTGCTTAAGTTTTTTTCAGGTGTTTTGCATTGACAGTCCAGCAGGAAGGGCAAATTGCTTCTGAGGTTAGTATGAAGAAAGCATGCAATGGAGAGCCTGAGCTCAGTATCTGTTCAACCAGAAAACCCTGTGGCAGACGTGGCTCACCTGCAAAAGATGCATTTTGAATATCTGGCCATGTACTCATTGCAGTTTCATTGTGAAGTAGCCCAAATTCCAATAAATAAATAAGTAAATACAAAAGGTTGTTAAAAATACAAGTGATGCCCTACAATATGGCTAATGCGTAATGGTCGCACTATAACAAAAGGCATGAAAACACGTGCACCACAGGGTGCCTCTGGAAGATTAAAGGAAGAGCTTCAGAAAAAAACCCCAAAGCTTTAGGGCTGGGATAGGGAAGAAACAGTCTGCACCTTTTTATAAGCTTTCTTTTTATAGAGAAATCTCGAAAACTGCTTTTAAAATTGTTACTTTATACACTGTGAACAAACAATGGGCTGGTTTTCACCCTTCTCAGAAGAACTGTCTCTGACATAAGTTGGGAATTCTTCCAGCTTCTCAATGAAACAACATGAAAGCCCAAATCTTTTACAAGACTTTTATTTATTCTATTGCAATTTTTTCTTCTAATTTTTCAACAAAGTGAATACTGAAAGTAATCTTACAAGTCTCGTTAAAGGCTGCTTCGTCCCATCTTGATATATAGCTTCCCTTGCTTGCTATGGTTTTAATCAGAGTTACTAGTTCTCCAGTTAACCATTTTATCCAAGAAAAAAATTGAATTATTAATTGAATTAAATTTTAGGGGTTTAACATTAAAAAAATCAAAGTTAGCGGTAGAAAAATCATTCCTTGGCTCTCCCTGCCCAACTGCATTATATGAGAGGACAATGAAAGTTGTATTCTTCTTTTCTTATAATTTCCAACTGAAACACTCAACTGTTAATTCAGCTTTAGGACTTCCAGAAACACCTTAGTGAATGGCAACTGCTATGTGTTCCTGCATAAAGTGAAGATAAGGGATCTCAATGACAGCACATCATTGGATTCATTGGTTTTTTTAAGACTACAGCTATTACTATATGTGAATGAGGTATCTGTGGAATAGCAAGTATTTCCATGTGTAAAACCACATAAAAGGAGGTTCTGGTAAGACTCCTTGANTGTTAAGATTGTCAGAAGTAATTAAAAATCTATGTAAATGCAGAATACTTCCCGCCCTCCCCCCCTCTGGCATTACACAGCACGAGAAGAAAGCCAAAAATCAACTTTTTGGGTGGGGGATTTTTTTGGCACAGTCTGTGAAAGAGCTATGTCAGAAATTACTTGGCATCTGCTATTCTAATACAGCAATTAAAAAAACACATCAGACGAAAAGCCAGAACTCTGTAAGCTTCTATGAAACCATTTGTTTGGAAAGGTAACAGGGGGCAAATCAATACTGCATAAGAAAAGGTTAAAAAAAAACCCGTACCTCATGAATTTCAAGGTATCGTACCCTCCCAGCTGAAAACAACCTACATTCAACGTACAATAGCTTCAAAATGCAACTTTTCTCACAGAAAGAATGTAATATGTTAATAATGCTAATAATGTAGAAAGAAAAGGTATAGTAATGGTGAAATACAATTCTCATCTAAACCTGCTCCAGCAAAGAAACTGGAGCTTCTGGTCATCTTCTCTTTGTTTTTTTTAATCTTCCATCCTCATCCTCTTCCCCTCCCTCCCAAGAGTATGTTAAGGGGTGAGGTGATTTTGAAGTCAGGCACTTGTTGGTGCTATGCTACTTGAAACAACTTTGTTAAAGACAGGAGGGAATTTGAGAGGTTTAGAGAGATGAGATGAGACGAGATGTGTGCTTATAACCACGCAAGTCATTGGTTTAACCAGTGTAAAAAAGACAAAATTAATTTTAGATACTTACACAGCGCTGCCTTCAGTTTTCAGGACCAGTTTTCATACCTGTTGGCTTCCCAGAAAGCACTACTTTTCAGACTACTTCTAATATTTTGAGTTCTAAGGATAAATACATATCCTCGATATTTTAGGTATGACAGAAGGAACAAATGTTCAATAACACAGGAGATGCACAATAACATTGTTTCTAGAAACTGAAATTGGATCTAGAGGTCTACAAAGCTATTCAAGTTGTCCAGCTTATTTTGGTTTCATCTGTTTACACCTTTCTGAATTTGAAGCTTGCAGTTATTCATGAGACAAGCTGAAAATGTCAGGAATCCCATGCCAGATTAGAACTAAATGGTGGCCAAATTTGTTTTAAGCATAAGTCCTTCAGTTCCCTGAGTTAAACTGTGCCATTTCATGACAAAGCAAACAGAAGAGGTCACCTCATCCTTTACAAGACAGATGTTGTGGTCTTTAGGAAGACACCAGTGTAGTCCCAAGGCAGAGGTAACCACTGACAGTCTGAAATCATTTAGTACACAGAAATGCTCCCAGCTCCTAAGGAAGCTTTCTCTAGCAGTCCTTTTCTCAGTTTTTCCAGAAGAAAAAAGGCTGAGCTCTGTAACTAATAACTTCCTGCAACTTACAAAAGCATGTTATCCAGTGACATATAATTTCATTTCAAATTTCATAATTTCATAATTTCACATATAATTTCAAGTCATTATATAAACCCCTATGCAGAGTAACCTACACGGTACCATATATATATAAAAGAATCTCCAAGTGTCCTGTGTATTTATCCTGACGCTACAGGTACAAAATGAGAAGGTTAATTGCACAGACTTTACTGATGGGAAAAGCGTGGCATGCAGAAACAGTGCATCTCAGCTGGGAACTCTCCTGTGCACAGGTCAGGAGAACAAACCTCATGGGTTAAGTCCTCAATTACTGCCATCATCGCCAAGCCACTGAATCACAAAAGAGGTGAGTGTTGGAAGGGGCTTCTGCTTAGCCCAGCCCACCTGGCTCCAGTTCAAATGGCCTCCACCAAGCAGACTGAAAAAAGCTGTCAACAGATGGAGGAGCCAGCCCCTTTCACATCTTCTCAACCAATGTCTGCAGAAGGGGACCCCCGCAAAGCTCTTAAATACACTTGTAATTGCGGTAATAAGGGTAAATTGGGGTGCTGGTCGACAACTGGCTAAATATGAGCCAGCAGTGTGCCCAGGTGGCCAAGAAGGCCAATGGCATCCTGGCTTGCATAAAGAATAGTGTGACCAGCAGAAGTAGGGANAGGAGTCAGCATTACTGACTATGTTGAAGAGTAAATTGGATGTGGTGTTGAATGATCTGGTGTAGGGGAGAACTTTGTAGAGTAGGGCTGATGGTTGGAGTTGATGATCCCAAGGGTCTCTTCCAACCACAGTGACTCGATGATTCTATGAATAAGTGGTGCCTTCTGGATAAAGACATTAACACAGACAATTTTCATTTATAGATTCATAATCAATGTGGCAGCAAAACCACTTTCCTCTACAGTATAAACTGACATTAGAACAGGAAGCCTACTCTCCCTCAAGCATCCACCAGCTAGCACCTTGGAAGACACAACATGGGAAATAACATGATGAAAACGGTGAAATCCGGAATATGGTTGTTAAACATCGGCTCCCCCCTGCGATGCACTCCGGATTACTGGATCATTTTTGAGATGAAGAACTGAGCAGCTATAAAACATTTCCCCCCAAACCCTTACATTCTAGGTTTAGAAACAGCTGTAATACACACACTGTACAAGTGTCAGGTAAGAGAAGAGAATGTATGGAATGGAAACGGAACGACCCTTATTACTGAGTGGGGAAAAAGCCAAAGCACTGGCCTCCTCACGCATGGGCGCAGAGTGATTTGCAAGGTAGGATTCAGGACATACAGGGACACTTGTTTGTTCTCTACAGCTGCTTGACAGTGCCAGGGACACAGCGGGGACTGGGACACAACACCACAGCAATTCCCGAATTAATTCAATGAGAGTAATAAGTCTCTCTAGTTAATTCAATTACCGCATTTCGGTTTTGCTTCATTTGGTCAAATTATGCCCTCCCTTATGTCTGCAAATCTGTTTTACGCCTTCATTCTTCCCCCTAACTTTTCACATGATGGGCTCAAATGACCAGATTCAGCCACATGAGCCTGACAAGGGATCAAAAGACACCACCATGGGCCCGTAGCGCAGGATTATTTGTCACTGGCTCAACCCCCCATTTCCTGCAGCTAGAGGCTCTCACGCTTGTTCCACTACTTGCTTGCAACTCTGAATCCTAAAGACTTGTGCCCGGGCCAACAAAGTTCTGTCCAAGCTGAAACACCTCAGACAATAGCTCTCTGGAGTGTAACAGGTTATTTCTGAAACCTGTACAGTTATTCTGTGGCAGCATTAACTCTTTCACTGCTCTTGGCATAAGAAAGTAATTTTGCAAAATGTTTTGCAATACTTTTCTTTTGCAAAAAAAAGTAATAAGAAATTAGGAGCTGCTACTTTTGCTGCAAAGATTCTTATGTCCCTTCTTAGTATCTAAACTTTCCTGTGTCCTCTCTTAGAGCTGCTCAAGTTTTGAGCTCGCTCTTGGTCAAAGGTATCAGATTTATAAACATAACACTTTAACAAAGTCCTTTCTCCATTGTAATTCGATTTAAATTTAGTTCATTTCATATTTTAATTATACTTGTTAAACACACTAAAAAAAACACAAAACATTTTTTCTTCACACATTGTAAAAAAAATCAAAATATCATGCAACGTGACTATGTTATCTTACATTAAAATCTACACTCAGAAATAAGGAGACTGTCAAGTTCTACTGTAATTGTGGCTTTGGTTTCTTCAAAATACAATTTTGGCTGCATTGTTTATATGGATAGAATACCTCATAAGAAGCATTAAATCAAGATAATATTCATACTCAAACCATAAAGATGTGCATTACCAATTACTGTACACAATAATACCTTCATTGCTCATTGTATTCTTTACATTTATCAATGCCACAAGTGCTTCAATTACGCCGTGAATACACTCTCCATGAATAAACATTAAGGAGCCGCGTGTCAGCCAACACCAAAACCACCAGCACAAAAATCCAACAAGTATAATAGCAGTCTCGAGCTGGCAGAAATTACATTTATCAAATGTTTGGATTAGTTTCTCAAAGCATGTTACAGAGTATTTCAAGCATATACAGAATTGAAGAACCTTTAAGAATGAAATCTTTAATAATTCACTGCAAAAAGGAGCTGCATTTAATGAAGAGAAGGGTAGTGGATGCAGGACAATTTTTTTTTAAATTATTTTTTTCTCATTTGTCCCTTAAACATCTACTAGACAGAGCATACTCCTTCAGCTTCAGCTCTTCTCAGGTAACCCCTCACACAATCCAGTGTCATGCCATCACTTCTCTGTGCCAAAAGCACGAGCAGAAATAACACACAAAACCAAACCCTCCTGAACACGTTTAAGAATTAAAAGCTAGAAATTTTTAGAACTACGAGCTAGAAAAAAAACCCCGAACCTGCAGAGATATCCCCCACCCCTCATTTTGGAGTTCTGCTAAGCAGTAGCTTTTGCAACATGAGAAGCACAGCTATGAGAGCTTCCATGTAAACCAGAATAGTCAGGTTGTAGCACACGATAACCTGGTTAGGGAGAAGAGATGGAAGTGCTTGTCCTGGTTTGAGGTAAAACAAACCAATTTTCTGTTCAGTAATTTTAGGTTTTTAGCTGGGCCTCTTCTAACTGACTAAACTCTGAAATTAACAGCACGTTGTTCAGAAACTGTTCACTCTCCCAGTGACAAGACCTGATCACACCAAGGGATGGTGCAGAGAGGCCCTTGCTGATACTTGTTGCTGGAACAACCAAGGGCAGGGAATTNCTCTTTAGGAGGGGGGGGTGGGGAGGAGAGGTCATCATCTGTCTGATTGGTCAAAACCACGACAGCGCTTTGTGTTGAAATCGCTGAGTTCACTAGGACACACCATTTGTACAACACAGGGATCCACAGCAGCCTTTGCAACTGCAGCACGTGAAACCCTTCCATCTTGGATGGCAAACACGTTGCAGCAAACACTAACGACCTCGTTTCGGGCAGCTGAGTAACTGTAGGAAAAAGTTAACTTTTACACTGGGAAATTAGTAATTTTTTAAAATTTGTTTCGCACCTTAACTACCGCCAATAAACAAAACCTGCGGGGATCCAGTCATTAGTACAGCATTCTAAAGGCTGGAAGGTTGAAAATTACAGTGAGTTACTAAGCAGGACAACTTCCCAATTATATTCCCAAACGCAGTGTGTCTGGAGTACACTTATTGACTGGAGAAAAGCTTTCACATGCGTGATTTCACTACGTTGCTGAAAAACGACTGGCGGAGAGGCACCCATCTTCCATGCAAGTTTAGAATAGGTAGGCTTTCTACTTAGGTTTTTCTTACATCCAGAAGGTATTTTGAAAGTAATAACAAAAGACCTATGATTTTTGAAACAACCTTTGAGTTTTCTCAATTTTCATTTGAATTTACATGCAAAATTTTGATTCGCTTCTTCAGTAATGAATAAAGAAATAAAAAAGCAACATCACCAGGAGTATTGACTGGAAAGGTTAAGAAGACTCGTTCCTACCTCCACTTTCGTTCGGTAGAGGTTGAGGCGCTTTAGGCTGCCCACTTTGGCTATGTGGTTGAAAGCCTGAGGTGGTATTTTATCACAAGACGAGAGATTTAACTCCTGCAGATTTGGACACATTTCAGTAATGACCTCCAGGCACGTTTCGTTGAGGAAATGGCCACAGGATAACTCAAGACGTACTAGTTCAGAGCCACAAACTTTCAAGAACCTGGAAAAAGCACATTTTAAGTGAAAAATAAACGCACTTTCAGGTGAGAGCCTGAATACCATCAGAATCTTAAGCATGTAAAGCAGGAAATAGGTCCTCCCAGCAATGAGAACCCAATGACTGCAGCTCTTTGTCACCACAATTAACTAAGAGAAAGCACGATTAGCAAATTAATCATAACCACTCTGAAGAAATTACTTCTGAACCCAATCTGTACAAATCCAGAAGAGACCACACCAGTATGAGAGCAACATTCAAAACCCAAAGGTAGTCTAAGAGTCAAGGCTCTTTCATCCACATTAACTTGATACTGTGCATCACCTAGACATTATCCAATGTTTAGTACACAGGAATATTTGACTACATTTTAAGGCACCCAGAAGGGTATATAATGCTGTATGTGGTGGCAGAAGGAGGATAATTAAGAACTGCAGAAGATTCACTGGGAGTGAGAACAGGGTAGAGGGCTTGCTAATAAATTAACATCAGTCTTGAAAACTCTGCTTTGTTTAGAAAGGTGGAACATGCTTCATTCTTGCCATTTACTCTGAGACAGTGGAGGAAAATACAACACAGACAGTGGTTGAAGTACTTTTAAACAGTCCCCAAAGCCAACTCTGACAACGGCAACCAAGAATTTCCCATTTCTCTCTCTCAGAAAAATCTGCAAATGGGAAAATGAGGTTAAACAAATACTTTTCAAAGGATGAAATATTCAGGAATATTTTAAGACTTTCAGAAAAACGTCTCATCCCTTTCATTAACAAGTAAGTCAAGATCAATCCTTTGTAGCTGTTCTAGAACTCAGAGATTCCTAAGGACTATTTCACATCACTTTAATCGGAACTATAAAATTCAAGCTATCTGAAGACAAGATATCAAAAATTTAGAAACTTTGATAGTCTCTGCATGAATTACACCTTCTGTCAGATTGTGCCAGAAATTCAAGCTCTATTATATCTAAATCCAAGCCTTAATTGAAACTACAGAAGCTTATGTTCCTTTTTTATTGCAAATATAACATTCAATTTCTAAATCAACCACCAGGTTTGCAAGGTTGATATTTAATAGGACACACACATCCCCACCTTTGCTGGGATTTTCTTATAAAATAAATTTTATCATTTTCTCCAGCAGAAAAAAAACAACCCAACAACTAAGTTTTTAACCTATGGGCTGCAACGAGTTCCTCTTGCTACTTCCTAAAATAATGGACCTCCTTGTGAGAAAGCATGATTTGTTTTCTCATCATCAATAATCTGATCTGCTCTGTTACTAGTTCCATCCCACAAAAACGTTCATGCAGCCCAAGAAGCTTTAGGTTCTGACACTTTCACCACAAAGTTAGGATTACTTTTGGGGTTTAACTGGTACAATAGAAATGCCAGAGATGCATCACTCTTTTGCTTGCACAAAACCTCCTACTGCTACAACTAAACGAGTACTAGACCTCCAGGACTTTGGTCCTGCTGAAACTTGTTGTGGTTTCAGCCCTTTCAAACCAGGACAGAGAATTATCTGCTGGTCTTAAGAGCAGACCCATTCAGGGCTTGAAGTCCATCTTTCAAGATCCAGGTTCTCAAATGTTCTCTTTCCCTTTGGTTTGTTTTTCTTTTTTCACTACTCAAGTCACACTTGCCATTCAGCATCACTTTTCTTTATTCCTTTCATCTTGCACATTACACAGTGTTGGTTTGATTGTGCAGATCCTATGCGATATTGAGGGGAAGGCAGATTGCAGGGTGGCATCTCCCTCCCTGGAGGTTTCCAAGGGTCACCTAAAACCTTGACTAACCCAATCTAGCACTGGGGACACTTCAAAGGGGAGCTTGGAGATGACGACCTTCAGAGGTCCCTAATATCCAACATTTCTATGAGCCTATACAAACAGAAACAAAGAGAGGGTATGAGAAATCAAAGGGGAGACGTAAGCCCCAGAGCAATAAGGGTTCTGCTAAGTATGGCCTTCATGGAATCACAGAATCGTCTAGGTTGGAAGGATCCAACCATCAACCTAACTCTGATTAAAAAACAAAACAAAACAACCACCCCATCACCAAACCATGTCACTAACCACTATGTCAACCCATCTTTTGAATACCTCCAGGGATGGTGCCTCAACCACTTCCCTGGGCAGCCCATTCCAAGGCTTAATAACCCTTGCAGATTAAAAATTTTCCTTGATATCCAATCTGAACCTCCCCTGGTGCAACTTGAGGCCATTTCCTCTTGTTCTATCACTTGTTACTTGGGAGAAGAAACCAACCCCCTCCTCTCTACAACCTCCTTTCAGGTAGTTGTAGAGAGTCTTCCAGTCTACTCTTCTGCTATTTTTGTCTTAACTCTGCAGTCTCTCTTTAGGAATCTATTTTAACTTGTAAAATTAAAGAGTTTGTAAACACCAAGGACTTATTTGTGATACTGTGATACATGGAATTCACCTAACTGGTAAGCCTTCTTATGGAGTCCAGAGATGAAATGACACGACAACTCACAACAATTAACATCATGTATTTAAACATCAGACTGCTGTTTTAGGCTAGCAATAGAGTATAACACTGCCACGGAAAAACATGGGATAGAAATCCCCTGGAAATCCAAGTAGAGACATATGGATTCATTGCTGATTACCAATTAGCCAATTCCTCTGTTTAATGAGTGTTTTAACAATACATTCACGCAGCTTCTTTCATCAACAAACTATCAGGTTTGTTTGAATGGTGATATTTTCCATAAAACCCTGTCAATCACCACTTCTTATACCTCCAGCTTTTCATTTGCTAACGGGTAAATATTTTATGAATTACCCCATTACAATAATGGATGGTAGATTAACTGCCATGTAATTTAACAGGCCCTCCCTGTTACAAATGTTGGTACAGATCAACACTTTTCTCCTTCTAGGACTATTAAAAGTTAACATTATCAGGTCAAGGAAACACTCTTAACTCTTGAAACACACAGGCAAACACAGCGAGAGCCACGAGCACTACACTTCACAGCTTTGCTGCCTTTTTGGAACAGGTTACTTAGGAGGCAGTAAACAGAAAAGCAAGGGGGACAAGGGACATGAGGCAGGGTAGAAAAAAAAGAGCTGGCAGGGTAAAGGCATGACCAGAAACGGGAGGAGGAATGTTGATGAAGTCACCAACCAGCACAGAACAGAGCAAATCAGGGAGAACTACAGGGTTCTCTGCATGATCTGAGCATCCCAATCTTTGTCTGCCCTTAACAGGCTGCTCAGGACATCTTTCCACAGGGATCCCCAAAGCCCCATGGCAAGGCAGGACCTGGGTTCTCATGCTTTCAGAAAAATTGTGGCATTGCCTTCATACTTCTGAGACTTGACAGACACTGCATGCCTGGTTCTGAGTTCTCTCATTTGACAACAAACAACACCCAAAAAAGCACCTTCTACCAAAATTAACACTTCTTGACATACTCCTTTAATCACTGAGGACTGTCTGGATCATGTTTTCAGTCTCTCCTCCTCTTTACAGTCATCCACCCCTTTAGTTTTCCTTTATTATCAATATTTTATGTTTTCCATATCTATGCCATTCTAGGTAGTTTCCAAAGTTTTGGTGATTGCATATTTGCATGGTGGCCATTGACACCTCCATTCATCAGCAGGCACCAGCTTCTGTGATCACAGTCTCTGCACTATCACTGCAATTAATATTAGAAAATTCCAACTGACTCTGGATCACAACATGCTACACCAGCCCTACAGCAGTTCCTAAAGGAACTTTGAAAAATTTACTTATTTTATTTTGAAAATGAGATTTGGTTTATAGAATTACACTTTAATATATTTCTTAAAGTCACGTCCAGGTATTTTTATACCCAACAATGACCTTTTCCCTTTGGGGGCTGCACAGCCACAGTAGCAGGCAGTACAGGTCATTGCAATACAAGTGTTGAGATTGAGAGGAGTGGAGAATGAGCGGGTACAATGAGGTGTAGAAGCACGAGAAAGAACAAAGGCAATGCAGGGGCTGGTAGAACGGTGTGTTTGTGGAAGTCAGGTTAGCAGCTCATCCAGATCCTCAAACACACCTATGTGCAGTTTCACAGGACATGCAGAGGAGGAGACAGAGGACAGAGGTGGCACAGACTGATCACTACACGCTGGGTAAATTGGTTTGGACACACAGTTGTTGTCTTGGTGCATCTGAGTACACATGCATGAGTAAGACTGATTAACATCATTTTGTTATTAAAATAAAGTGACCTGCCCTTCCTCTAAGACATCCTAATTGTTATGATGTCATTTTCTGCTCCAGCTCTTAAAATATTATTTTTGTCAGCAAACCTTAAAACATTGCATAAAGTGATTTAAACCCTGAAACAAAACAGGAGACTATTAAGTACCTAATCCTGTGATTTTCTCAACACAGATCAAACTATTTCGATAAAAACATGCAAAACAAACATTATTGATCTCAGTTACAGCAGCCCTCGGTTTTCCTAATGGCTGTGGAAATTAAAAAAAGAAAAAACACAAATAAAAAACAAAAACCAGATGTGATTTTTAAATTAAGAATCTCTGAATCTCTGTCAAGTGACACATTACTCCTATTTCCTGTAACTCAGTATTTGATGCATGTTTCAGTAATTTCTCTGACCTTCCTATTAGCTTTGTAGCAAAGCCTCACCAAGGTAAACATTCCCAAAACACACCTTTATTAAACAGCAACCAAAGCCTTTGAGTATTTACAGCAACAAAACTGTTAAAGAAATATTCCTGGATGTGCTCGACATGCAAGCACTGCATCACTAACCTGAAAATAAACCACCATTAACGCATTTTCACAGCATAAAAGTGTTAGAAGTGAACAAAAGTGCCAAACCCTCTGATATTTAAAGCAAAAAGAGTTTAAACAATCTGAGGGCCTTATCAGGGCCATTAAGGAATCTGCATGCAGAGCTCTGGTTTTAAACAGTCATCGTCCTTGAGCTGTTCAAACCTCAGAGCATGTAGTTCAGCAGCTCGATCCTCAGCATGGCTCCAGTCAACTGCCCTCACTTCTCCTATGCAGGTCTTCTCCTCCTACGCTGCTACTCCCCTGCCGTGCCGAAACCCACCGTGCCGCCGCCGCCGAGAGAAAGGCAGCGCTGCTTGTGCAATGCTGGCTGTGAAACCCGTGTTCATGCCCTGTCACTTTGCATTCCCAGAGACTTGAGACCGCTTCAGACACTCCTTTCATTTGTCTTTCACTTTTCCCAATCCTTTTAGTTCCATCTAAATGATAAACTTTAGTTAATCTATATTATATGCCGAAATGAAAAATTCATGATAGTAATTTTCAGCCCTAAGGAGTAGATGTTATCAATAAGTTAAAATACCTTGAGCTTTGCCTCAGGATGTTCATCTGCCTGAAGCATTCTACCTTCTCATGATAATATAGTATTTGTCTTCAGTTGCATATCTTAAAATTACTCTTTTAAAAAGTATTCTACCTTGCTACATTTTTGCAAGAAAATGTATTTTCAGTTATTTCTTACAATCACGTCTAAAGGAACTTTTTAAAGCACCACAAATTTACACAAGCTACTTCTTTTAAGATTGTCGTAAGAAATCACACATAAAAACATATTTAAAGGTATTTGGCAAAAGAAAATTCAAGCAAGAGTAGCATTCAACCATGCCCTGACTTGCAGAAATCATAACCTAAACCGTATAGATCTAAGAGTGAAACCAAGGTTTGAATTCAACAGAGCCAACTGTGACACCAAATGCTGATAAAAGTGCAAAACCAATGAAAACAAAACAAAAACCAGGCCGATGAAAAGTGAGATGCTGTTCTCTGTGAGGATAAACTATTTTGGGTTTAGCATTTTGCTGTTCCTACACTGCAGCAATTTGTAGTGTTTGTGAAGTTCATTTAGCAAATACTGCTTTTTCTCCTTCGATTGACAAATGTATGCTGGCCTTTCAAAACACAGCATCAAGGACTCCTTCAAATTGGTATAACTTCTAGGCAGAATTCTCGACACCTCCAAGTAGTTGCCTTGACAGCCACTCCTGGTCGCTCATGCAGCAACTTACCACAAAATTTATGAACTTGAAGTATTGGGATTAGCAATCTAGGCTCGTTTGCACTCAAGATCAAGTGACAAGAGGAGCTTTTCCCCAATTAAATAAAAAATAGAAGACACAGCTTGGTACTCTATAGGCACACCTCGATGCCTTACTTCAAATGTTCTGTTTCTGAACGATGGAGAAAATACCAAGACCAGAGAGGGAGAGAGCCAAAGCGAGCAGGATAAAGAGAAATCAACAGATTCAGAAATATTCATGCAAGAGATTTTACACTATTAAGTGTAGCGGTACATCTCTTCTGCTCTTACATAGAGAAATACCTAGGTAAGTAATTTCCACAATGGACAATTACAGCCTGAAATGCTGATTAAGTTTTCAGTAAGAGTTAACATCAGGGGTAATGGATAAAAGCAGCAACATGCACTCTGCAGCCAACTGAGAACCCCCTCTGCAAGACTCATGGTCTGAAGAGTGAACTAGAAAAAATTTAAGCGTGAAATAAAATTCCTTGGGAAAATCAAAGTCCCTCCATTCTTGGGCAACTCTGTTTTGTGTACTATCTCCCAAACCCCATGCTGTGTGAGAAACATCTAGGAGTCCAAAAAGAAAAATTGTGGGAGTGCATGACTACGTGTCCTGGATGCTGAAGTATCCTCACGGCGATGGCTTCTTAATGACAGCCAGGGCAGTAAAACTAACACATTAAAGCTCTAAGACAGATTTCTCCTTTGAGGACCAGTATCTCTCATCAGGAAGCTACTTTTTTTTTGAAGAAAGTTAGATTAATGCTTTCAAAAAGGAAGCGTTGTTCTAGTGAGTCTCCTCTATCAACAGATCCCTCCATAGCAGAGGAGCAGCAAAGTTTTCTTCCCTGGAGGCCAGGAAATTTGACAAACCTGCTGATGAAGAGCGCCAAAAGGAAAATTGGTGCTTAGAAATTCCACTAGAAAAGACACTTCTACAGAACAAAGTGTTGCAAAATTATTTCTGTGTTAGGAAAAAGGAAACTTTGAAAATCAGACATAGTTACAGTGGAGAACTTTTGATTCAGAAATGAAAATTCTGAGCAGAACTCACACCTGAAAATTATTTAGTTTACAACTTTGTTTCAAAGAATCGGATTGAACTGCATCTCCGAGACTGTACTCCGAGACTTGGAGACTCTTCCAAGAAATACTTTCAACATCAGAAATAGAGATAACTTCAGAACTGTATGAATGACCAACAACATTTTTCCCTCTTGGTACAAATAAGTATCAGTCACAATAATGAATATAAATTGACCACGTTTATTCACAGATTAGTAGTAGTCAGACAATGAATACTTATTTTAGAAACGCTGACTACACGTAAATGCTCTTATTGGTTCAGCACTGAAGTAGAGAAAAAAAGGAAGTCATTAGCAATAAAGCCATTTTCAACTAACTGGGAGTCAGAAATGCCAGAATTGCACAGTTTATAATTTTCTCAATTTGGACATACATTTCAAGAGCACAAAAATTATTAGCAGTAGTGTATGTTAAAAAAAATTAAATAATGAAAAATGCCATGAAGATGCACATGCTTTAAGTTTTCAAAAGCCAGATGTAACAGCTAAGCACCAGAAAGCAAGCACTTCAGAGCTGAATTCTCAATTAAAGCTTGCATATTTATCCTCTGCACAACGTGTCTCTCATGAAATCCAAATTTAGGAGAAGGGTTTGTGCCCCACTCAACAACTAGCTGATGTCTTGTCTCCTTATTCTACCAACAAGCATGAAAGAGCACAGAGCTCCTGGATTATACTGGAAGGTGAGGAAAAAAGGAAGCAGCATTCTCATCTTGATGAGATATTTCTTCAAATTATTTTAGTTCCCCAGGGAAGGCACCCAGGCACCAGAGGAGAGAAAATGTTTGAATACTTGATTTAACCTTTTTATTCAGAAAACAAATGAGAGTTAAAGCAATTTTTTTAAGATATATGAAACATTTCTGTTTCTTATCAGTGAAGTTCTGCTCTCACCTGCCATTGCTGATTACCTCTTAGTTGAAGCAGCAATTTTTGCTTAAATGAAATGCATTGATAGATGCTGTTTAACTAATGCAAACGAGCAAAGAAGCAAGAAATGATATGTTAAGAAAGCAGAGAACACAGCTGTTATACAGAGAAGAATCCCTGCAAATTTGCTATTTTAATGACCTAGAGCAGAGTCATATTTTCAGCTCAGTGGAAGATGCACGTGCAAACCCCCCGGTTCCCAACAGGGCTAATGTTTTAAATCATTTTTATGAAAATATTTGCATTTACATTGCACTCCAGTGATTACTTAGGGCCCATACCTTGTAAGCGTGCACTGTAATCAGTTTATTACCACAGCCATTCTGACACAGTCCTACTGATGACTCATCTGTACAAAGAACAACCACAAACATTCTCTTCTCCAGACGGACTGTTGACAGCTTGGTTCTAGTGGAGACTTTTAGAAGTGCAGGAGAAAGCAGAAGACTGCTCCCCCTGGAAGAAGCCTTTCAGTCACAAGCAGTTTGGCACATGCAGACTATGCACACTGAAACAGACTTCTGCTGCTACATCTTCTACTGGTTTAGCTCTTGGGGTTTTTTTTTCAACATCACAACCATCACATTGTTCATAGTAAATCAAAGGCATTTCTTGTCTTATAAGAAGGTTTCAAATAGTGAGTGAAACTACCTGTGCAGCAGCTCTGCAAACAGAGCTTATCAAAAAACCTCTGTATGGTTAGCACTGACCTGCTAAATCCAGAAACAGAGATGGCTCCCCTGTTTCCAGTCCAAGATAAATTCAGCCACTGGATGAGTGTGCAGCGAGACTGTAGGTATTCCAGGGATGTGTCATTAATCCTTGCCCAGTAAGGTTGTAAACTGAGATGAATGTACTGTAGAGGATCACAGCAATGTTGATACAGTAGCTTACAAGTCTGTGCTAGTCTACACAGGTCTGGTACTGTAAGGTGACTCAAAATCAACTGGATGAGCTATATTAAAAATAGAAAAAAAAAAAGTCACAGATGATCATAAAACACTTGAAATGTTAAGGAAAAACTGGAAAGGAATAAGAAAAGATCTTCTAACTTCAAAGAAAAGTAAATCCTTTTACTTAAAAGTAACTTCTGGAATAAATCATTGATTAACTATTAAATAGGACTGCACTGCCTTCTCCATTTGACAACATACTAAACAAGAAAGGAAAAAGCAGATCAGCATATGAAAGTGACAGGAAGCTTTCAAATTAGAAGTTTCTTTACCCATGCTAATTTAAACAGTGATATATATGTAAACACTATGTTTACATATTTCCCTTCACAATGTCTGCACTGCCGTTTATCAGAACCCTGAATTGGCACCCTCTTTCTTCTCTGGATTTGGTTTTTAAGCTGGTAGCATATTTGCAGAGTACATGGAAAAACCACACCATGTCCCAGTTTCCCCACACCTTGAACTGATTTCAGATTTGTTCACCTTCTTCCTACTTTAAAGATCAGTGGTTTGTCTTCTACCTTATGTCCTGTCCCATCAATGATGGACTATGCAACTAGGTGAAAAATTCAACATACACAGACCTTCTTTTATGAAGTAATCTCTCTCTTGCTGAAACACTTTTTGTTCTATGCCAGAGTCAAATCAAAAAGGCAAAACCCCTCTACGAGAATTGTCCCAGCTTCAGAATAACAACCAGCCCTCCTGAACCAGCACCACTCTACATGCTTTCATAATGACATCTCACACAGAAATGAAGAAATATCCCATCTCCTATCATCCTGTTTTCCTTTCTAAAGGAAGGACAGCATACACAGGCACATAAATACCTCCTTTAGGAAATAACACAAATGCTCAACAACAAGGATCTCCTTTAGCTTAGAAACTGAAAGAAAATATACTTGAAAAATTAAATCTAAAAAATAATGTTTACTTTACCAGGGCTGCCTTTACCAGCTCTAAGTATCTGCACTCAAGTTATGTAACTACAACTGACTACATGTTTTCAAGCAGAGTAGGAAACAATAACTCATTGAAATGAGTCAGTGTAAATTAAAAAAAACAACCCAACAAACCAAAACCAAACCAAACCCCATGACCCACAAACCAGCTTAAACTGAAGAGTCCTGTGGCCCTTTCAGAATCCCATCATGTTTTATTTTAATGTCTTACAGGGATCCATAAGACAAAACCGCCAAAAGTGAGAATAAAATGCTTGATACAAAATGAAAATGAAGCTTTTTGTGAGATCCAAACAGATTGTGCTTCCAACACACCAGTTTATGCAGCTACCTTCTGCCTCCCCTCCTCCCCCCTTCATTTTGGGAAGAGAAGAAATAAGAAAACAATCCAACTTCCTGCAGAATGAAAAATGTTACTTCCTACTCAGCTCCAGATTTAGTATTTGGATTTCAAACACAATCTACGACTCTCAAAAAAAAATAAAATCTTACTTCATCTCCAGTGCCAAAATACAGTGTTTGCATATAGTCCAGCTTCCCACAAACTTGATTTCAAGCCTTCCCTCTTCCCTTCTCCTTCCCCCTAAAAACGGCCCAGGTTTTTGTCTCTGCAGGTGTCTGCAACTCTCACCTCAGCTTGATGCACAGGATCTGCATAGGCCCTTCGATGCAACAGTGATATATATATTATATATATATATAAACTGTAGTTAATATATTATAATCAACAAAGTTTGCTCTCAACTGACATTTAGTTTGTCGGCATTTTGGTATCAGAGAGAGAGGGAATGAACTAGGAGCTAGCATAGATGAGGATCGATTGAGGGAGTTGGGGTTGTTTAGTTTGAGGAAGAGGAGGCTGAGGGGAGACCTCATCACTCTCTACAACTGCTTGAAAGGGCATTGTAGGGAGGTTGGTGCTGGTCTCTTCTCACGGGCAATGAGCGACAGGACAAGAGGGAATGGCTGCAAGCTGCAGCAGGGTAGGGTTCGGCTGGACATTAGGAAAAAATTTTTCACGGAGAGAGTGGTCAGTCAGTGGAATGGGCTGCCCAGGGAGGTGGTGGAGTCCCCATCCCTGACTGTGTTTAAGAGCAGATTAGATGTGGTGTTGAGGGATCTGGTGTAGGGGAGAACTTGTAGAGTAGGGCTGATGGTTGGACTTGATGATCCCAGGGGTCTCTTCCAACCTAAATGATTCTATGATTCTATAGACAGCATCCCAAGGTACTATCTTGATTTCTGCTTGGATCAGATCCAGACTCTGGCTCAGGAGTTGCTTTGCACTGTTTTGGTTTATCATTCTAATGGTAGATACCTAAACATATACCTATTTTTCTAAGGTCATCAATTCATTTTAAATTATTTTCAATATTCTGAAAGACGGCTTTGAACTATTTTGTGATCTTCCAGCTATTTCACACTCTGTAAGCCAAATAAATATCTATTTTACGAATGTCTTCTCTCTCAGATTTTCTTTCCATGCTTCCTTTATAAGCTTTCAAGAGCTCAGCAACGAAGGCTGCACAGTTAGCTAAAATTATGTCTACAATTCATGTGGCATAATAATCTCTGAGAAAAACAAAGTAACACAAATTCTGTTCAATGGAAAAACAAACATACATTGTGGGTTGTGAGCAGTAAAATATTGGTGAATGAATCGATAAACACCTCACCAGGGTCCCTTTGCACTAACTGATGACTTCAATGCATATTTCATAACATACAGGACGTTGGAATCCCTCCACACCTGAGGTGAAGCCTCTTACCACATGAATGCCTTAATGGGAGGAAATAATCCCTCTTTATATTTTTTTTTTATTCTAAATATTATGAAGTAGCATCATTTCAGTAAAAAATAATGAAATGTCACTAGTGTGACCATTAAGATATAAAGCACTTTCTCACTTTTGATTAAACAAAGGTAACAAGTTCCAAACCTAGAGGCTAATAACCATTAATCACCGTTAGTCTGGAGCCTGGTGTCCAGCAGAAACCCAGTTGTTATGTATGTGCACCCTCACATAAAGTCCCAGCTGACACATGATGAGAGTGTGACCTGATGCACTGTACTGCACTGCGCCGTGTCCGGGGTGATTGAGGGAATGCTGCAGAATCGAGTAGGAAAACCAATTTTACTTGTAAGAGTTTCCTACAAACAACTGGTTTTACTCTGAATTTCTGAAAAAATATGGCAATCGTTATTGTTTCACACTTTCTCATAAATGGATCAGTAAAAACAAAGTTTACTGAAAAAGCAATGCAAAGGAATATAAAGGGGAAAACAAAGTATCATTTTTACATCACTGGTTGCATCATGGACCAAAAGTACTTTCTCTCCCATTTCCAGGGCAAACATGGCCAGCACTAGAGATGTGATGAGATCACTCGCCCCAAGAACTGGAGCTTTCCAAATCATAGCTCTCCACAGCAGTTCAACAGACAGCGCTATGCAATTTCACTGTGTGCTGGTTGCACTCATGAAAGACCCCGATTCATGCCCGATCCGCCGGGTGTCTGACTGTCACAGTCCCTGACTGCAGAGTCTTACATATACTATCAATTAAAAAATATAACATCTAAAAAAACACATCTCTCACCCGCTGCAAAGATCACTTATAAGCTCAGACAGGATCTCCATCACGCTCTTTAAGACATGGGATAAAAATTCAGCAGCGGGGTAGCTCCTAATACCTACCCAAAAGATCCTCCAGCTTTTTAAAGCTTTTTTGGTGAATATCAGCAAGCAATAACCATTTGTAGCAAATGAAATATTTCATGTGGCTACAGCACAACAATGCAGAACTTGATTTAGTGAGAAAATAATGCTTGGATACCTGTCAAGCCTAGAACATCCCCACTTTCTACAAATTTCCTCTTTCAGGTCTTCAGCCTGGATCCATCCAGGACAAAAACACATTGGCCACACAAACTGCTCACTCAGAAACACACAATTGAGTAACTTGAAATTCTTTCATTCTGCAGCTCGAGCTGCCCTAGCTTAGACTCAATTAAAGCTGTTACTAAGTCAGGCTCGGACTAAAGGACAAAAGATAATTGCCCAAAAAGGCAAGGAGAGAAGGCTGGAAGGAAGGAGAAGATGGTGTTCTAGAGCTTTTGACACTCCTCAACGTAGTTTAAGAAAACGCAGTCCCTAGTTCCACAACCCTATCGCTGGCATGAGCAAATCCCTACACGTTTAATGGTGCAGGTGAACACATGACAATTGGATCATGCAACTGTTTCACAAAACACAACCATTTAAGTCTCTTTTCTTCATCTTACCCACATAACATGCTTTGGTGGAGTTGGCTTTGTATCACCAGGCCCTGACCCTCTCAGCAATCAAAGGCTGGACAGGTTTTAAGCCCTTTCTTCATGCAAAGTGCAGAAAAGAATCTAAAGACAAGCTGAGAGAGTTGGGGTTGTTCAGCTTGGAGAAGGCTCCAGGGAGACCTTATAGCAGCCTTCCAGTACCTAAAGGGGGCCTACAGGAACGATGGGGAGGGACTCTTTCTCAGGGAGTGTAGAGATAGGACAAGAGGTAATGGCTTCAAACTGAAAGAGGGTAGATTTAGTTTAGATATTAGGAAGAATATTCTTTACTGTCAGGATGGCAAGACACTGGAACACGTTGCCCAGAGACTGGACACTCCATCCCTGGAAGTGTTCAAGGCCAAGGTGGATGAGGCCTTGAGTCAACGTGGTCTAGTGGGAGGTGTCCCTGCCCGTGGCAGGGCGCTGGAACTAGATGATCTTTAAAGTTCCTTCCAAACTAAATCACTCTGTGATTCTATTATTTGTTCTGGAAAGAAGTTTACTGTTGAGGGATAAAAGTGTATGGCACTTGAAAATGCTCCTGCTTATAGCTCTGACTCTTCTGTCTAAGTATCATTTAAGGTTTGCAGATCTCACATTCAATACCCATTTTCCTGGAACGTAGGTGCCAAATCCACATTTAACGGTGAAATTCACTTCCCCAGTAGACACGAAGACATAAATCTTGTAGGCAGCTTTAGGAAAAATTGGCTTCAAGCAATGAAAAAGATGTCACTTATATCTTTTTATATCAAAGTTTATATTAAAAAAAGAAAAAGTATCTTTTTGACTGCAGTGTGCAGGCTTATCCTGACTCTGGAGAACAAAAGTTAGGTTCTTGGTACCTGGCACACCTTGGTTAGTCTCAACCAGCCCATCATCTACATTGTGACAGCCATCCTCACCTCTCTCAAAGGCTTTTAACTTCTTCAGGCCTTCAGGTCTTAAGCATACCTGTAAAACCAATTAAGACTAAGGCCTTACTACTTCCACTTTGCAAGCAGCACAAGTTAGTCCAAGGTAACTGGGAAGGTAGATGAAAAGGTGAAGTGTCTCCTAGAAAATTGTTCCTCAGTTTTAAGGTAATTCTGGAGAACAGATGACAGTACTTCACAGCTACTACGGGCTGGTTAACACCATCCATGAGCTGGGAAAGAAAATTCTCTCACCTTGTTCATCCAAGATTTCACACTATTTTCTAAGGAAGTTTGTGCCCCAGGACTCAAGCTTTTTTCTCGTTTGTTGGCAGGAGCAATCTAGGCTCTCACAATGTTTTTTTGAGCTCACACTGCAGCAAGCCACTCCTAATGTCATTCTGAGGAACACTACAGTCTATGAAAGGATAGTCTGTGGATGTTTTAGAAAGACAATGAAGGCAAAGCTGAAGGAACTGCTGCCTACTTCAAGATTAGCACAGAAGACCATTCAGCCTGTCTATTTTGCAAATTATGGAGGGTAGTATGAAAAAGCCCTAAACAGCTGAAAGAATAGGCATGTATAGGAAGACTTAAGACAGTCCTTCCTGTAATTTTTCATGTAATGGATCAGTCAAGACTGGAAAGAGTCATTGGGTGCCTTACTTCACCATTACAAGGTTCAAGCACTACCCAGGAAAGCTGACACTTGCCAGTCTCAAAGCACGCAGAGTACTGCTCCTGTATCTGACACGACAAAAAATTCTCATACTATAAAGTACAACACTTCTGTTGTTCTGATACCCAAACCTTCCAGCTGGACCAAGAAACTAAGGGGCTGGGATTTCTGCTGACACAAAACCAGTCCAGAAATAATCGTTGGTAGTTTTCTGATAAATATTCCACCCCTATTTTCAGTTTCTTTAAATCAAAGCAGAAGGAAAAAAAAGTGTGCTTGGTATTGATAGACCACATAAATGCATTGATGAAACCAAACATGGTTAAATATGGATTAAAAAAAAAAGCTGGTAGACAAACAGAGAGGCAGAAAAGCACAGTAAAGTACACAGAGGCAGAAGTTTATAGGAGTAACAGCACTACACAAATGCTTCCTAAATTATAATCTTGATGTGTATAATCACGTGGAAGAGATTAATTAATCTCTAATGGTAGTCTACTAGACTACAAATCAATTACTTTATTCAGCCTTTTCAAACAAGACTTTCTAAACTTAAATATTTTCTCTATAATTTGTTTATTTGAATAACAAAAATCAACACATTTTCAAACTTCCAGACACAGTTATACATTTTAAGATACTCTGGAATCAACGGCACCCTTGCAGATGCAAAGTACTTTCCTTACTTCAGTACTGATATACAAGCACCAGCAGTAAAATATATTGAACACTATAAGGACTATGGGCAAAAGAAGAATAAATTGAATAAATTAAAAAAAAAATAAAATAAATCGACATTAGAGCTAAATCAGTATCCTCATTCATTATTCCACTGAAGCAACAGGAAAAAAAAAGACAAAACCAACAAAACACCAACCCAAACTTAGACACTGAAGACGACTTAAGAAAGAAGATAAGAAGAAAGGTGGAGAGAGTTGCTAAATTCTCCTACTTTCTCTTTCCTCTTTCCAAGCACAGCAAACTTCTACAGATCACCAGGGCACACAGTCACCCAACCTCGGCCTTCATGTGCCAAAGTGGGGTACTTGGAAGCCATGAGATGTAACAAACCCAAAATCCTATTTGATTAGACTGCCTGTTTCTGAGAGTGACAGCAGCTCTCAGCATCCTCCCTGCGCTTTGAAAAGCCAGCCTGAGCGTTCCACGAGTTACTGCAGTAAATAAGCACTTCCTTCTTTGGCCAGACCGCCGGACAACCATGTTTCTGCCCAAGTCCAAACCCTTTTTATTTTAGGAGAGGTGAAGACAATTATTTAGTTTGTCATTTCTGACTCCAAGCAGAGGACTAGCCTCCAGAAAGGGCTACACCCCACAGGGAATTCCCTGGCCTGCACGCAACATCCAGCAATCATACTTCACAGTCTTGTTATAATGGAAATTACTGGAAAGGAAATATTTATCTATACTGACACCGAGCAGACTGGCTACTGCCCTACTGCCAGGGGAGCTGAGAAGAGTAGTTTCTTCACAACTGTTTTCTGTGGTAATGACAGACTAAAAAAAATAGCAAACATCAAAACAAGGCAGTGTACAGAAGTCCAGTTATTACACTTTTTACTTGCATCATGATCCAGAACTTGGCTGGATGAAAAGAAGCTTATTTCATAATAATATGAAAATACTGTGGTAGATTCAAGAACAAAGTTCTGGGGTTTTGTAAGATAAAGAACAGGAAAAGAAACTTTTAGCCTGTTACAAACTATTTCCACTTCCAGATCTTGATTTGATCTTTTTCCATAGCTTTTATGCACCTTCTTTGTCAAGCATGAGGATTTAAACTACTGGGAAACCTCTGCAAGCTTTTAAGTTCAAGAGCTAGAAATTCAAGGCTAGAATAACTGGTGTAAAAGCTGTGAGTGGGCAGATTCTTGAGAAATAAAAGTGCAATAACTACAAATACCACCGAAGTGGCTGGCTAACATCCATCCAGAGAATTAGACAGGCTCACATAATTCAGGTGTAACTATACCATAACTGCAGGGGATTCACAAAAGAATGCAAGGGAAAAACAGCCATCTAACCATTCTAACTGGAAAAAACCAACAATCTTGACCAGTATCCTATAAAGCACCTTTGCACCCTTAATGATCAAGGCAAAGACACCGAGTATAAACACACTCCTCTTACCTCATAAGGCAGCTTATCAAAATATCCGTTAGTCGGCCATTCCCTGAGGGTAACGATGCTGAACTGTTTATTAAGGGTGTCCATTCCACAGCCGTACTTTTCCTCATCCTCATCTTCATCAATGTCAGTCATATCAATCATGGCAGTCTTCAGAGAAAGCACGGGTCTCTCTTTCACACCGTGTAGCACGACCGCATCCAACTCGGTGTAATAGTCCAGGAGAGAGCTGTTCACTTCCAGCCGGATCAAGTTGGTGGGGAAGTTGATCTGTTTGATACAAGGTGTGAACTGCCGAGCCTGAGGACCATTCACCTTTGTAGGTGCCTCGGACCAAAGGATTTCCCATCTGTGAAAGGGAAATGGCACACACAGACAGAACAGGGCTTAAAATCAAAGTTACTAAAGGCATTCCTGGGCACAGTAAGAGAGCTTCTCTGTCAGAAGAATTTAATGAGTGAGAAACAGGGTTGGAAAGACAAGGAAAATTGTTACGTTTTCCCTAGGTTTGGTAAATATCATAGAATCATAGAATCATTTAGGT
>VZTM01039008.1:66772-83618 GCA_013400555.1 Jacana jacana
AATTTTTAACAGGGCACTAATTCACGATTTCAGCTTATTTTCTCTGCACTGTAGCTAAGAAGACAAGCTGCACACCCAGTCACACACTTGCATTAGAGTATTATCATTCACACACAAGTTCTTCTGACATCTCACAGTTAATGCAACTGTAACAAAGAGATTACAGACCTCTTCCCAAGGACGGTGTGTCAGCGAGAGTATGCAGGGAACAGTCTTCCCTTGTAACCCAAACAGGAGAGGTCAGCTCACCTCCCCTATTTCCCACAAAAGCTTTTCACAAAGAAATGAAAAAAAAATAATCCCCATACCTCAGGCTCTGTAACATCAAGCTTGTTCAAACTGGCACACTGCAAATTATTAAAAAATAATCTAAACTTTACTTCATTTATCTGTCCAGGAAAGCAAACTATTCCTCTTTAAAGAATTCACTGTCAAATCACCAAAAGGAAATAGGATCTTCGAGTCATTTCTGAAAGAGCCTTTGGCAAAAAACATTACAAGTTCTCAACTGCTAAACTGAGAAGTTTTTCTCCTTTTTGGTCCCGTGGCAGAAGGAGGTTCAGGGCATGCACAGAGCTTCCACACATCCTTACTTTCACACACAGACCTCAACTCTCTTCCAGTAAATGACAGTGGAACCTGCTGCCAACTGAGGAATCTGGAGAACCAAGTCTTATATTCATTAGGTCTTGAGTGCTCACAAACTTGTCAGAAGGCCTGAAAACAGAAACATGCTCTTTGTATCTGTGTAGGTCTTCATCAAATGAACAGATTTTAGAGGTCCTTCAGTCCTCTGATGGGGACTTACGGCCATCATCTCCTCCCTCAAGTCTAGTTAATTCAAAGAATCATAGAATCATTTAGGTTGGAAGAGACCGTTGAGATCAGTAAGTCCAACCATCTGCCCTCTACACAGTTCTCCCCCGCACCATATCCCTCAACACCACATCTAATCTACTCTTCAACACAGTCAGGGATGGTGACTCCACCACCTCCCTGGGCAGCCCATTCAGTGTCTGACCACTCTTTCTGTGAAGAATCCTTTCCTAATGTCCAGCCTAACCCTACCCTGCTGCAGCTTGCAGCCATTCCCTCTCATTCTATTGCTAACTACCCTCTCTACAATGGCCTTTCAAATAGTTGTAGAGAGTGATGAGGTCTCCCCTCAGCCTCCTCTTCTGCAAACTAAACAGTTCCAGCTCCCTCAACTGTTTTTCATAGAACAACAACACCTTTCACCAGCTTTGTTACCCTCCTCTGCACTGCACTCCTAAAGAAGGAAGCCTCCAGCAGCCACTGCTGCTACTCCCAATGACAATACACTTAGAGCAATCTCCACATCCTCTGTGTGGAACCCAGACACTTCCACATCTACTCCAATCTTTTTCCAATCACCCTAGTACCAGCTTCAAAGATTTCCCTTGGGGTCCTTGTCTTGTTCATGTGGGTCTCAGAAACACTCTATCTGCTCCCTAGTACCTCAGCATCTCAGCTTTCCCTGCCAGATACCACAACTCTGAACTTACAAATGTTGCTCAACACTGACATACTCTGCAAAACACGGAGGAGGGGGTGGGTAATTAAAAAGCCCTAATCAAACATCCTTTATTTTCTAGAAGCAAATGCTTCAACTTTGTTCATCATGCTAAAAAGTACTGTACATATATATATATATATATATATATGTATAAGGACTTCCAACAAGACATAGCACAGGGTATAAATAAGGCTTAGAAGTTTGATATTTGCTATTATTTCAAGGATAGGAAAGTTAATCCATATCATCTGAAACTTCCATTTCACAAGGGACATTTCCAGGTAGGAACCTGTCCTATCCTGCATCACGCCGCTCTCCACAAACACCTTACAGTAGAATGGGAAGGCTGCAGAGGTCTTCTGTCGAAGGAAAAAAGAAAGTCATGAACTAAAAACAAATATGCCAGGCCGGTGAATACATGGCACAACAGGAAGTACCAACGTAGGAGCGTGGACAACTCCACTCCAAGGTCAACCGTTTTTCATAAGAGAGAAGAATTCTTCCATTTAGGAAATGAATGTCAACTCATGGCAAAAAGTAACAGAAGTAGTCCCACTGTCACACACTCTTGCACAGGTCGATTCCCTGAGCAAATAATGTTGGCAACACACATGACCTTTCTCCAGCACATCCAGATCACCATCTGACATTTTGCTTAGACACTTTCACATACCCGCTCAAACTATCCCCGAGGAAACTCAAGCCTATTTTTTCACTAATTTAGCACACACTGGACCATCAACTTTTAACAGAATGCGTCTCAGTTATTGACTTCTCCTTTGGTGCCCTGGTGAGAAGATTATCTAGCTGTAGCAGAGCTCTGAAAAAAAAAAAAAATAAGGCAACTGGAGGTCTACATTCATCAAATTGCAGGATAATAACGCCCGTCAGCAAGCAGTGTCTCTAGTTCCCAGTCTTTTGTAATAGAGAAGACTAAAGGAAAGACATGGAGCACGACTTTTTACAGTCACATGAAACTCCACATGACATGCCAAGTGCTGATGAACAACAGGACCAGTGACTGTTTTGCACTGTCCTTGTCATACTGTTTTCTTTTCACCTGCAGTCCACCAATCCAACTTTAATGGAGTTCACTGTTGGTTTAACTGGAAAACCTCAAGTCTAGCAGGTTGATTTGATGTTGTTCTCTCCCCTGGTGGCACCACACACAAGAACAGGCCACAGCAATTGTTCTGAGTTGGTATTTTTTTCCCAAGTGCAAGCATACTCTAAATACATCCATTACTGCAAGTGGAAGTGGTCACTTCATCCAGGATCAGCACTTTGACACTTACGTGGGCTACATGTAATCTGAAGTGAAGGCTCCACAGCTGGAAGTCTAAAATTCTAAGAGACTTAGTGAGCCTTCTGCTGTTCTGGAGCATTTTGTTGTTGTTGTTCTGGCCATCCATTTCAAAATCCTTCAGAAGAAAGCCATTTTGAGAGTTCATCTTGGTTTGAGGGTGCATACCAGAATCTGCTTTCCCTAATACGGTTCCTTGCATCTGTTCCAAGCTTAAGATGCTTGATAACTCTTTAACCCAAAAGAAAGAGAAATGGAATCCCAGCAAATACTTGTAAAGAAGTCAAAGGAATATTCCTACCCTTTCACCTCTTCAAGTTAATCAGATAGCTCTCAAAAAAATCAAGCTGAATCAGATGACTGAAGGTAGGACATCCTTTGTCCTCATGTCTGGCAGCTACACAGTAGCAGCCAATCAAAGGTGTTGCAGTGAGACTGCTTTGATAAGGTGGCACCAACAACCTGCTAGAAACCCTCAGTTTTTACACTGCCATAACAAAGCCTGAAGGAGAGGCAGTAACATTTGTATTATTTTCTCTAGTGATTGAAGGAAACGAGGACTTTAAGTTAGGTTTTCCCATTCATCTTGAAGTGGACTCAGTTTTCCCATTAGATTTCTCTCTACCTCATGAAGAGAGCCAGGAAAGCATTCATTCTCCTCAAACTTCTCATACTAAAAATTTCATACCCTTGTCAGTTTAAAATAAATAAATAAATTTCCATTCTCCTTCCCTCACCATGAAGGAAAATACAGTCTCGTGATTTTGGGTCTGAGAAACACTCTTGCAAGGTTTGCATCAAATGAGAGCATCTACTATTTAATGCTTGTTTCATTTTTTGTTCACTTAATGCTGTTGGAAACATTTTTAATGGCTAAAACGATACCTGAGTAGACCTGGTTACTTCTGAACAATATATGTAATAATAAACATTCTTTGGAAAAATGAAAAGTAATCAGATTTCTCTCCAGCGAGACAAAATTAAACTTTGCCTGCAATCTGCTGAGATTTCTTCATTTTAAAATTGAGATTGGTGTAGAAAGTGAATAAAGCACTATGTGCTTTTCCAGCACAAAAAAATAAATGCCCTGATCCAAGAAACTTAGGTATCTGTGCCTAAAGTCAAAAGAAGAGAAAGTTTCAGATCGACCAACAAGGAGAATGTAAGGAAACTCAGAAAATAATATGGCCACACTTTTGCCAAAATGGCAAATTTCCCAACAATTATAATCATGTTATGTGATACATCCCGTCCGCTCTTATCCAAGCAAATGCCCTGTAAATAATCTGTAAATTACTTACAATAAAGCACCTCCTGCCTACTAACATGCCAGGGATGCTTCAACACCCTCGGTTCAACATAACCTGGAAAGCACAGCCCTGGCCCAAGCTGTGAATACATAAATACAAAAGGCAGGGAACAGTTATCATGAGAGCAATTTTAGAAACATTTAGATCAAGGTAATAAGCAGAGTCCACAGCACTCTAATTACTTTGGGAGAATATGCTGCAGGTTTTCTTTTACACTTGAGAGTTTGATTCTGAAATACCACAGAGCGCAGACAGGACTTCAAGAATGCTCAGGGCATTTAAAATAGAATCATAGAATCATAGAATCATTTAGGTTGGAAGAGACCCCTGGGATCATCAAGTCCAACCATCAGCCCTACTCTACAAGTTCTCCCCTACACCAGATCCCTCAACACCACATCTAATCTACTCTTAAACACAGTCAGGGAGGGTGACTCCACCACCTCCCTGGGCAGCTGATTCCACTGACTGACCACTCCTTCTGTGAAGAATTCTTTCCTAATGTCCAGCCTAACCCTACCCTGCTGCAGCTTGCAGCCATTCCCTCTTGTCCTGTCGCTCATTGCCTGTGAGAAGAGACCAGCACCAACCTCCCTACAATGCCCTTTCAAGCAGTTGTAGAGAGGGATGAGGTCTCCCCTCAGCCTCCTCTTCCTCAAACTAAACAATCCCAACTCCCTCAATCGATCCTCATAAGCCTTATTCTCCAGGCCTCTCACCAGCTTTGTTGCCCTCCTCTGTACTCGCTCCAGCACCTCGATATCTCTCTTGTGTTGAGGTGCCCAGAACTGGACACAATACTCAAGGTGCAGCCTCACCAGTGCTGAGCACAGGGGGACAATCACCTCCCTGCTTCTGCTGATATAGCAGTAAGAGATATTTCAAATAACTGCCCTGTCCATATGACTTTTTTCAAGGTTTCTCAAAAATCACTGTGTCCCATGAACCCAGAATTCATTCCTCCGTGACAGCCATCCGGACAAGAAAAAGCTGTTTCCCAAAGATGTCAAAACAAGTTTCAGTAAGGATGTGAACGGCCAGAACTTGTGTGCTACACATAGGTGAGACACAGCCCTGAAGGCCCCTTATCACACTCTGATGTGTTGATGGTATCAGCAGCGTTTTGGGATGCCTCATCTGAGATTCACAGGGAAGAAAAGGTAGAAGGACAGAACCATCTGAACGCCACTCTCTACAAGGAAGAGACTCACATTCAGTACACTGCCTTTCTGCTTTCACTCCCTTCAGCAGAAGGGGCCATTTTCTTTTCATCAAACATTTGGATCCCAATCCTGGCTGCCAGCAAACCAATCTGCAACATTCCCAAGTGGATTAGACTTCCAGAGAGAGCACCTACTGCCTAATTAAAATGAACTTCTTCATAGAAGGAGAGGGAGCCTCTTGCTTTGCCCATCTTCCTTAGCCAGCTCCTCTGGTTGCAGCAGCTTCTCCATATACAGGCTTCAAGACCTCAAGGAACCTCACAGGCAGCAAACAGAGCTAAGCTACAGAATTCTGAGCCAAGCTGTTCACCCACAAATCAAAGAATTTAGCTCAAAACTCCTAGCAAAATTCTAAATGACATGAAAGAAATTACATTAAATAGGAATAAATGGCAGGAATGGAAAAGGCAGAGTGCTGCCACTGGTACTTCTGGAACTGCTCCAAACCAGTCAAATGATCATGGTGTCCCACCTGTGAGAAACAACTTAATCAGTGTTGTACTTTCTCTGTGGAAAACAAGAAAAAATAAAAAAGAATCCCCAAACAATCTCCAATCTACTAAAGAAGTAATCGTGGCACAGCAGCAAGGACATATGCTGTGAAACCTCACCCCAAGCACTGCCACACATCCCAGACTAGTTAGGAATCTCTGGTTTTCAGCTTTTATAAAAGCATATGAATACGTGGTGTCACTATAACGTACACAAGATAAGAGAAACTGTCAAATTAAGTTAAAAAAAGACCACAACAGAAGAAGAACACAGACCAATTTTTCCTTTCATATTCCAAATTTAAGAAGCAAAGTTATTTTTGTAAAAGAAGAAAGTTGAAAAACTTCTGAAAAAATTATCTCTGACTTGAAAGCTCCCATTTAAAAACACACAAACTCTTCCCCTCTGACAGCTGCTATTAGGAGTACCAGAATGCTTCAGAAGGGCTGACACCAAAGCAGCCATTAGGGGATCACCAAGGATAAGCCTTCTGGGTAAATGAGGAGTAAAAAAAGCAAAGCAGGAAAGAAAACATTTTCCTCGTCTCAGAAACTAACTATATCTTGTCCATCAATCTGATACACTGCGAGGAACAAATAAAATTCTCTTGCTTGGGTTCAGCTCATGTCACTGTCAGGTGCAGTGTCTCCATCGTGCCCGTGTGGAGCTCTGCCTCTTCCACTGGCCAAAGAGGGACTCAGTGCTGTCACCAAACCCTAAGTACACACAACACGCACCCACAGTGCAAATCTCAAGGCAACACCAGTATAACAATCACAAGAGAACACAAAAAAGGGAGGGCTACTTTCGCTGCACAGAACCTGGGGCTATATACTGCAATGTTCCCTTAACTGCAGGTTATTTATTTGAGCTGGGATTTTCTGCACTTCGATAATTCATACAAGGAATTTGTACACGGACACTAACGCAGTTTAAGAAATTATCAAATGCTTCTCACTGGTCAAGGTGTGAGTGGCACTGCCAAAAAGCACAGAACTTTCTATAATATTTATGATTTTTAAAAACTGTTTTATGCAGGAGAGAGTGATGCCTTTTGTGTTTAAAGAGGCCAGAGACGTGAGAGGACAGAGAACCCTCAAATGACTGGAAGCTGGTTAAAATAATGACAAATAAATTGGCATAAAATATTTTTATGCTAATAGAATCAACTGGCATAAATAATGAAAAAAATTTCAAACTATTGTGTTTTAAGCACTAGAATTATTTAGGAACCATGATGTTCCATTCTGGAAAAATAAATGCTTGTTCCCATTCCACAAAGAGCTGATCCCACCTCTAAAAAGACTCTGAATAAAGCTGATCTGAGCCAGTGTTATACAGAGCTGGAACTGATAGCAGTATTCAATACACCGGCACCATAAGAACAGGACTAAAGACCTTACTCAGACCCACCTCTGGAAGTTGTTCTTCCACATGAGTAAAGCAAAGCGAGCAGCAGAGCAACACAGTGGCCAACTATGCAGGCTATAGCTTTTCTTTTTTCCCCTTTTTTACAAGAATATCTAAAGTCCTCTTGAGCAAGGACCATAGTGCACCAAGTGCTCACAGAGCCTCCTGTATATTAGCAGCTTTTGCACACAATGAAGTCTCGGATAAGCTGATGCTGTAAACACTAAACAAAGAGGGAGAAAGAATAAAGATTACCTAGCTAGACTAGTATAATCCACTAAACATAACACCTAAACAAGTCTCAACAGACTTTTTCCTCCACCATTTTTGATGGTCAAATGCTGGTTTTGACTCCACCACTAGTTTGGCCTTCTTTTTATATCAAAGTGAGAACTGGTGAAAAGAAGCCTCTCTAATGACCCTTTCTACAGGTGTTCTGCAAGAGACATATCTAGAGTCAAGCAGATAAAGCAAAGCAAAAAAGCAAAACTTTAAGGGTTTTAGATAATAAGAAGATTTAAAATTGAGTCAGAATAGTCAAAAGAGGAAAACAAGGTTCTAAATGCCCTTTGAGTAACTGGGACACAGTCTTTTTTAACAGAAGAAAACAATATGACAGTTCTTCAAGTCCAAAACATCAGTGAAAAACAGAATCACCTGAGATTATCAGCAGCATTCCACCTTCAAAAAATAATTCTTAGCTGACACCTCAGCAAGTTTTTGGAAGTGAAAATAAGGGACCAAGAACTGAAGCAGAAAAGAGATCACATTCTGGCAACCCTTCATATCTCCCTCATAAATGTGAGCAAACAGACCAAGGTAAAATACTGCATCTCTCATATGGAGAAAGGCTTCCTTCATCTTCTCTTCAAGACACTGTGCATAAGACACATTTGTCTCTTTCAGAAGAAAGGAGGAGACAAACCAAATGCACAGCTCTGACAGACAAGTCCTGCTGAGGAAAGGTAAACCAAAAGGAAAAAAAGAAAAAATCATAACACTTCTCTGGCATCAAGACCAGCAAGAACTGAAGATGCAGCACAGACAACTGGTTCTGAGGGTCCCCGGGATAACCTTCTAACCAAACCCACCGTTAACCTAGATAGGCAGAACAGAAGACGCTACAGCCTACAAATTAAAAAGCAGGGTCCTACAGACACTTCATCCTTTTTTTATGAAGAAGATAAAGTCTGAGCTCTCACTCTGACCACACAAGAGGAGTCATAAAGCACATCCTAGGAAGTTTTCTATTAATATTTTCATTTCCATCTTCTTTTAGCTCTTTGAATAATTTTCTGGTTTTAGTTCCCCTTACTAAGTAGCTCCTGCAGTTAACGTTTCTTGAGCTTTCCTTCAACGCTTCTTGGTCTTTACACAAAACTAAAAAAAGTGTATTGTTTTATCAACCAAAACACAAACATTTTCATAAAATAGTATTACCTTATTACTTGGAATTATATCCTTGCATTGCCCTGCAGCACACTATCTTGCTATTACTCTAATGCAGTATTAGCAACACTTACAGAAACAATACCTACATAAATCTATGCTACAACACAAAGAAGCAAAATCCACATTATAAAATAAAAAAGCAAAACAAAAGTTCACAAAGTAATTGGCAAAAGTTAATTTCACGTTAGGTTCAAAGTTCAAAAGTCTTAAAAGTGGCCTTCACCACATACCATCCTATAAATTCTGCATTCCAGAATACAGAATTTACAATACACAGCTTGGCACAGTGAGTGCCAAACTCACTCCTACTTCTGCAGTTAGGTGGCCTATTCTTAGCAGTTTGACCTATCACTGCTCCTTGAATTCGGATGTTTATTTTATTCATTTCCAGGAGAACAGTTATAGTGCCTGACTGTACTATACATACCACCTAAAGCATGAAGAGAAAAGTTTGTGGCTACTTGAAGCAGGATGATACAGCAACTGTGAATCCTCAGCCTCTTCTACACAATTTGCCTTTCCTATTGCAGGAGAACTCAGAAAAACTGCCATTTCACAAGTGATTTTTGTACATACATAATAATTACTGGTCATAAAAATTCCAACACAAAAACTATCATTACACAAATAAAATCTGATTTTGGGATCTGCATTAATTCCTACCAAAAAAAATCCAGTTCTCTGGAGTTACTATAAAAGCATGTCACCAGAGCTTTAAAAACTCACAGAAATAAGTAAATAAATAAAACACTAGTGGGTCAGATAGAAAATAGAGAAATACTAAGAAGTAAAGTTTGTTCAACAGCATTATTTATACTATTCAACATCTTACAGGAAAGCACGAAGGAGGAAAAAAACCCAAAAATTACCTTACTTCAGCTGGTGGATTTTGTGAGTAAGGATTTGCAGAGCACGCCAAAATCCTAACTACGGCTCCAGGATGGTAGGTTTCCAGAATGTGCACTGCAGTGGGATAAACTGGTTCCTCAAAAGCAAGTTCCACGTAGTCCTGGCTGCAGAAGGTGGGTGGCGTCCTCTTGAACGGCAGCCGAGCGCTAGGACAGCGATCCCACCAGGTCCCGTAAGTCCGAAAGACAGCAGTCTGAGTGAAGTCACCCGAACTAGGGTAGACGTTTGGGATACCTGCTAAATTCCACATGGTGTACGACATGCTGTTCTCACTGCCGTAGTGAGAGCTGAAATCCAGCACTTCTTTGGCGTACTGAACTATCTCCACGTTGATAGGTAAGGCTCGGGTGTTGGATTCGATAGCCCTCCGGCTGTTCATCTCCCCTCTGGTCGCTGTCCTAGCTCGGCGCCGAAGGCACATATAGTAAAACATGCTCAGAACTGTTAACATGGGAAACACTGGTGGCATCTAGATATGACTTAGGAAGATGCTAAAGGTCTGCAGTCCTTTATAAAGTGCATTAACTGCTTGTGGTGTTTTGGAAAAGAGCTGGTGAAACAGAAAGAATAAACACAGTGAGCAGATAAAACATCCTTAGAAAGCAAACTGTACACTTTCAAATATCATCTTAAACAAAATGCTGCTACTAAAACATTAATACACTATTACATTTTATTTTAAGACACATCAATATACATTTTATTTAGTTGGAAGCTACTAAGTGTAAATTCCCATTTACTGTGTTTAAATAAAACAAGAGAAGACCACAAAGAAACCTTAACCAAAAATGACCCTCAAGCAACAAAGAGACTAATGGTTAAATTACCTAGTATTTTCAGGGACTTACGAAGAGAAAAAAAAATCTTGCACTGACTTACAGAAATGAAATCAAGTATGAAACCAAACCTGGCCCTTGCAGTAAACAACTGTGGAAGAGTACGTGAAGAGACAGCTAAAATGACCTGTAGTACAGTTTAGAAATACTTGCACTAAAACTGTGTGTAAACAAAGTACTCGGGTACAGCAGTGCAGCCCAACACGCAGCTCAACAAAACCTGAGTTACTTCACTGCTGCATTTTGCAATAGGACTGCTCCCAGGACCTGAATTAGTCCCCTTCACACTAGCTCAAGTATATCTGGACTACGCTACAACCTGAAAAGTACATAGACCCTTCAAAGGCAGCTCGTATAGGGAGCTGGACAGTTACTCCAACAAACTGCTGCTTCTCATTTGTTCCTCTACCTTGTGAGCGGGTCTCAAAGTGTAAAGAGGTTTGGGCAGTTCATCTAAACCAAAAACTGAACGCACTGCTTTCTGTGTCAGAGCTCTAGCTTGAAACAGTCTCAAAAAAAATACTGTCTTTACCCTTTGAAGCTGTCCATGACAGCATTCACCAACAACAGAAGCGTCACCAGCCTCCTGAAGGATGCTCATAACTCTTTAACAACATCATCTTCCTTTAAGCCAAGCAACAAAGTAAGTCTTCTGAAGAGTCCTGGCATCCGAAGCAGAAGTCTCCATAGAAAGCATTTTACTTCTGACAAGAGAAAATATTTTCATTTATGTAACAGTTCAGTTAGACACAAAATATACTAGATGTGCACACAACACCACCTGACAAAAATCAACACAAAACATGCTAATAATTAAGGTTATGAACGTGTTTTACACTGCCTGTATCAACACACAAGTAAAACAAACAAGCAGGTCTGACTATTCGAAAATGCCAAATCACAGGTGTGCCTCTTCACCGAAACTTTCCATTTACAACAGCAAAAAAATATTCATAGGTGAATGTTGTCCTTAGGACACAGAAGGGCTGTACCATATCTGCTGCCATAAAGATCATCTTACATATGCTTGTCCCATATTTAGCAGCCACTCCGTACCTGCGTGATGCAAACTGTTAGATTTACCAGGAAACGTGCAACGTATTCCCTGATGGCTGCTAGTGGTACTCGACACACCCGGGCAGTAACACAGCACTCCACAACTCCCACCCTCCAGCACCACGGACCATCTCTCACAAACTGACCTTTGGATTAGCCTGTTCACGGCATTTACCAGGGAAGAATAAGCAGCAATGCCCGTAAGCTGTTAGAGGCCAAAACAGGAATGACTAAGCACGTCTCAAAATAGACTAAATGTTTCTGCAACGGCCTGTACTAGAGTTGCTGGTTAGTTTATCATCATTACCACATACTGTGGTAATCACTGAACCAACAGAAATTACTCTTCTCTTGCTGAAGGCACATCAAACAACAACCAACGTCATGCCTCACATCTCCTGGGAGGCAAACCATGTATTTAATGCTCGCAACGGCTACAAGCAAGATCACACTTTATAAAGTTTTTTGGAAGCATAAGCTTAAAGCAGGGGGAAATAATTAAACAGACAGAGACAAATCAAGGTGACTTTTCTATCCACTGAGCATGTTTCTTGGGTAAACTGCTTGTCACCCATACTTCCAAAACGCACATAGAAGTACGAACAGCTCGCTCTCGCTTGATGGTTGCCAGCAAGAAGGCGCTTGCAGTAACAGATAAGGACAGGCTGCACCATTTGACCCTCTTACTTGTGACAGCGCCAAAGTTTCCTAACGAAGTGTTCACTTCTCACTTTCTTGCCTCTTCTATTATTAGCTTTTTGTTTAGTTCCTGTCCTTCACTCAGTTTCGCATGTTGACATAGCTGTCAACAACATGAATTACTCCTGACATTCGGTGCAGAAGGGAATGCATAAGAGGATAGGCTGGATCCACTTCAAGCTCTGCTGGAATGCCAAAACCCAACGCTGTCACTTTCCCCCAAACATCCTGTGGAACCACGTTTTAGAAAAGGCACTGGGGGAAAAAAAGCAGCACAAACTCCCATCTTTCCTCCTTAAAAGAACACCCAAAAAAACCAATTCCAAACTGAAAATTTTTATTTTTTTCTTTTCAGCATGGAGCTGCTGTAAGTGAGGATTACAAATATATTCTCCTTCTGGATTTTTCCCTTAAAAAGAAAAAAAAACAAAATCCATTTACAGAATATGCCAACAGACATTAAGCTTCAACAAACTTACTGCTGTCACACCCTGGAATCATGTGCCGACCAGCATCTACACCAGACTCTAACTCAAAAATTTCACTGATTAACCCGGTTTGAAGGCTGCTCCGTGGAAATGATGGCTTTGCAGAGCTCAATTTTTAAAGAAACCTTTCAGTTGGAGTCCTTCAGGATCCAGTGCTGCCTCTCAGCAGCCCAAACACAGGCTGGTCCAGAGCCCTTACACTGAGCAGCCGCCCAGTTTCGGTCAGGTCTAACAGAGTCGATAACCTGAAATCGTACTGCAGGTTTTTCATCAGCAGAAACACTAATTTGAGTTGTTCCCCCTCTCCCAACACAGTGATTTTCATATGACCTGTAAATATTTGCCATCCTTGAGACTGATGCTGCTTTGTCAGTTTTGGCTGACAGCAGCCAACAAGCTCCAAAGTTATTAAGTAGGGAGAAACAAGGCAGAGCACACAGCTCTCAGAAAAACAGATTAGTCTAACGAAGCAACACAAGTGAAGGAAAATTACTTCTGAAGAGTTAAAAGCAATATAGGATTTAGGAATTTATAACAAGCAAGAGGAAACAGAAACTATTATAAAAGAAGGATAAATAAGCATTAGGATTGCAGTAGAAATAGAAAGTCTTTTGGCATTTTAAAAGCAGCACTAGGAATTGTGTGTAGTTAAAAGACAAATGAAAAACTGCTCAGGATTAAAAAGGATAATAAGCCAGTGAAAGAATTGTATTAAATACTGATCACTAAGGGCCAGATAATATAATATAGAGAGATTTTTTTCAGGAACTACTACAGGTCAAGCTGATTTCCAACTAAAGGGATTTAACTTTGAAAAGAAATTAAAAAAAATTAAAAAAGATAAAAATGCAGACTCAGGCCTATCCAAAGCATCAAGAGGAACAGCTCTGGAGCAGAGCAGCTCCTATACACGCAAAGTTTATGTGCAAAACTTCCTCTCCCCCAGACTGCAGTATTATTTTTAAGAGATCCACTTGGGCCTATGCAAATACACCTTCCAGTCTCTGGCAGTATTTCTGGCCTGGTGTATATTATTCATTTTCTTTTGTATAGGAATAGACAGGACTCCAGAGACGCAATTGGACCAGACCTGGAGTAAAACTTTCTTAGGAAAGAGAGATGCTACCTTCTTTCAAAATACATTAGAGCCCATCACATTATTTACAGTCTCTCCTAGTCAGATCAGTATTTAATTGACAACTATTTCAATTATACAGGCAAATTCCCATTTCTATTATGATTAGCCACTTCTTTTCTTTGTGCGATACATGCAGAAAGCCTTCTAAGGCTGAAATTCACTATATCCTTCTTTCAAACACAACAAACCTTCACAGAATCACAGAATATCAGGGATTGGAAGGGACCTTGAAAGATCATCTAGTCCAATCCCCCTGCCAGAGCAGGAACACCTAGATCAGGTCACACAGGAGATGCCTTATGGTTTATGCCTTGATGCCTTATGGTTTCTGTACAGATCTAATAGGAACAGACACTAATTAAACTTAAAGCATTAAAAAGCACTAGATTTTTCAGTCTATTTTGTCTCTTTTTACAGGGAGTTTACGAACACAAATCTGTTTTCCAGCTTCCAAGCAATCCATCCTGTTAATCATTACTGTACCTATTCATTTTGGTTGGTTTTGCAAATGCAGCTCCCCCCTATTTACAAGTTCATCCCATGAAAACAGAAACAGAACACAATTACATAGTTAATCCCCAAGGAGACTGCTGATAAACATGGGAAATATATAAAAAATACTGAGTTTGGAGGGGCTGCAAAGTGAAGGACGTGTGTAAAAACATAACAAGTGACAGATATCAGACATCAAAGAAAAAAAGAAAGATTGCATATTTCACCTCTAAGCCATCCCTGACAACTTGTGTGTTAGACAAGAGTTTGTACTATTTGAAGAGAAGCAAACATTGTATACAGAAGTCACGTATACACCAGATTGGACTTTTAAAGCCAGAGAAGTACTACTTCCTCTTTACACCAGCTTTGCTAATCTCGTACTTGGGAGCACTGCGCAGTTTTCCTTCATTTGACTATAAAAGAAACAGCAACATTGACAAATTACAAAGAACTTATAAATGACAAAAACAATAGATTGTATCATCTCTGAGGAAGATTAATGCAATTTAATATATGCATCTCAGATATAAGATAATAAATGGGAAATCTCTTAATTATCTTTGTACATTAATGCACAGAGGGAACACTAGATCCCTATGTTACAGGCTGTAGCAGAGTATTTTTATCACAGGTTAGCATCTCTCACCGTTAATTACTTAGATTATACCAACATCTACGCTCAACTTGTTGAAACTAGAAGCTAATATTAATTAAAAATTAATAAGCTCTTTCGGCATGCCTCAAACTCAGGCCCCATTTGCTGTGCTTATTCCTAGAACATGTTCTGGCACTAAAAACATAGCCATTTTACACACTTGCAACTTGTAAATTTATAGTTTGAAAACTAACGGAGCATTAGCATGATTTTTTTCTAGTTAAAATCGTCCTTGTGTTCCAGTCATAAGCATCAAAATGTGCAAAATCCAAGAATTCTAGACTACCCCAGTGATTGCCTGCTCCTTCCTGCTAGGTCCCACACTCATTGGGTGTTTTGGCATCGCAATGTAATGGAGACAAAAGTTCCTTAGGCACCTATTACACACTCCAAGGTGACCGCCCAGCACTCTGGAGGTTGTCTTCACACACAACAGAAACTGCTTCTCAATATGAGGAAACATCATCAGGCAGTCTTTTTCAGAAACAACCCATTCTACACAAAGCCTAAAGGCACCACTTCACTTTGAACAACTGCCCTTCCAGCTATGGGGAAACTGTTGTAGAATCATAGAATTATTAGAGTTGGAAGGGACCTTGAAGACCAAGTTCCATCCAGCCTGCCATGGGCAGGGACACCTCCCACTAGAGCAGGTTGCTCAAAGCCCCATCCAGCCTGGCCTTGAACACCTCCAGGGATGAGGCCCCCACAACTTCCCTGGGCAACCTGTTCCAGTGCCTCACCACTCTCATAGTGAAAAATTTCTTCCCAGCGTTTAATCTAAATCTCCCCTTTTTTAATTTAAAACCATTACCTCTCATCCTATCGCTACACTCCCTGGCAAAGAGTCCCTCTCCAGCTCTCTTGTAGGCCCCCTTCAGATACTGGAAGGCTGCTATACCCCAGCTGTCCTCCTCATACCAAAAAATTAAATATACATATCCCTGTTCAGTACCACTTTCAATCAGCAATTCAAGTGCGTTTGTCTGCTCATTTTTCTCTTCACAGTGTTGTACTACCTCTCCATACAGCCATATTCTAACATGTACTTGCCGGTCAGCTGCCTCGGTTGTTATCTCCCACTGTCCCCCTCCATCAGCCTGCCCTGACAACTGATAACAACTCACACAAAGTCAAACACCTCAAAAGTACATTAAAAAAAAAAAAAAAAAAGAAAAAGGGAATAAAACCACGTATTGCTGTATCAGCTCCTTCCCTGCGTTGTGATGGGGCAACTGGGTAACCAGGTGTAACTCGTGTAACACCACAGGGACCGCGGGGCAGCTCACAGCCACCCAGGTGTGCCCGGCGCTCCCAGGGTGATGCACGGCCCGGGGTGCCCCAGCTCAGTCCACCTCCACAGCTCTTCATTGAATCGTTCAGGTTGGAAAAGACCCCTTGGGGTCATCCAGTCCAACCATCAGCCCCACTCTACAAAGTTCTCCCCTACACCGTATCTAAATGACTCTCAAATACATTCAGGGATGGTGACTCCACCACCTCCCTGGGCAGCCCATTCCAGTCCCTGACCANTTCCAGTGTCTGACCACTCTTTCTGCAAAGAATTCTTTCCTAATGTCCAGCCTAACCCTACCCTGCTGCAACTTGCAGCCATTCCCTCTCGTTCTCTCGCTAATTACCCGTGAGAAGAGACCAGCACCTTTCTTCCCGCCCTGCTCCCCCTCCTTCCCTACCACGTCGCACCCCTCGGGCACCTGTATCTCCCCAAGGCCCAGGGGACACCGCTGAGGCATCCCCGCACCAAGCCTGGCGGGACTGACCCGGTGCCGCCGCTGCCCGTCTGCTTCCCTTCCTCCCTCTCTCCCTCCCCGACGCGCCGACG
>VZTM01039010.1:0-10315 GCA_013400555.1 Jacana jacana
AAGCAAAAAAAAAAAAATCAGATGATGATTTCATGATTTGGTGAGTTTGAATAACTGACAATCCTGAATTGGGCCAGAAGTTGAATTAGTGTTTTGCATCTGGGTTTAAACAGATTTTGATGACTATCAGAATGTTCCATAGATAAGGACAGGAATACAGAACAGAATTTATCATGAATGAGGTGAAAGTATCAAAGTACCAAAAAAATAATCAAAGAATTAGATACACTTAAGTGGGAAAGAGTAAAACTTCTTCACAGAAACACCAAAAGATATAAAAAGGAGGAAACCACAACTTTCCCCCTCATTCTCTCATCAGAGGACAAGACGTTTGACAATGCTCAAGAAAAGGTTGGGAAAAGATATGAAAGGTTGAGCTTTGACTTTTAAGGCAAAACAATTTCTCAGTTCTTTGTACTTGCATGAAGATAGTTTTGGTAGCTTTTTTGCCATTCCATAAACTCAAAGTGGAATGGGATGTGCCAGCCCACACTAGCTGTGGCTTTCCACCACCACAAGGAAATAAGGATGTGCAAATCCTGGGGATCTTGAGAATTCAACAACTTTCAGAATCACCTTTCACTCAAAACTTATACTTTGATCTATGTACACTTCAAACCTAACTCATGTTGCTGAGGAGTTAATTCACTACAATCTGCATTATCATTTAGCATTAATCTTCAGGCAGGTCTTAAAAGTAGCACACCCCTGCCAAACACGATATATAAAGAAACAAAGATCTGAAACCATCTGTAAGAATATGCCCTAAGCTAATGATAGGACAAACTGAAGAAACCTTCAAGAATTTAGGAGGCCACATCCCCTAAACACTCCATTCCACCAGTGGTCCATCAAAGTGCTGACAGGCCTCAACACTGGTGGCATCTGACAATACACTCAAGGCATAATTAACCAGAGGCTTAAGCAAGAGAAGCAAGTGCAGAGGTTTCCTCAGTGATGAAAATACCTTCTAGAGGACAAAGAGAGGGACAGGAAAATCTCTTTCCTCTTCATCCGGCCACAGTAGACAGATCCATTCTTAGGAAGCCTCTAAGCTCAGGGCATCTGGGTTTCAACCTTTCAGGTAGGTACTGAAATATGTATAATATCACAGTAAGTAGCCAAATTTAAACTAACCTTGATAATTTTTATCCAAATGGCAATTACATATCCATGTTGTAATACCAACACAATGCAGACAGTGAACAGGCTGTGACAGAGCAGGGTCCTCATTTCAGATTAAGTGGATCTCCAAGTACCTCTTCAGTATATCTGAACAGCAATTTATGCAATTTTGAGTATTTCTAAGAAAAGGTAAGCTATTTCAGTTTATCTTTTGCTGCAGAACTCCCACCAGACACGGCACTCCCTTGCAAGCCTGGAAATCTCTGTTAAGGATTCATGAAGTGGGTATCTTCATGAATAATTTTGGTTTGTTACAGAGCTCTTAATTAGTGGCATAAACTAGCCTGTAAACAAAGTTTAAACTGCTTGTATATAGAGCCTATTGTGCCTTATTGCACACACAACACTTTTATTACAATAAAACAGTATAGTACTACTTCTTTTGAAAAGTATTTCTATTACCATAAGCATTTTACTTCTGCATCATGGAAGAGAGTGAAGCAATTGAAGATACAGGCAACAAATACCTGAATAAATGCTTCAGAAATATCGTCACAAACACGTTGCCAAATTTCATCACTTCTCCTGATTTAGAAAATTATTCCACTCAATTCATGCATTGGCTCTTTCCATTTTAATCATGTTCAAATTTTTGTAAACAGAAGTGGCTGACACTTGTGATTGCTTGTAAAATTTCTTCGAGTAAACACTGCATTCTATAAAAGTATAAATGCATTCACTGGTATCTTGAATTGAATACAGGCTATATCATTCTGGTTTAGTGGAATTTATCAAACACTTCATTTCCTTAACACATCTTAATCAGTTTTATAATATGCAAGATAATGGAGTAGTTCCCAAGAACCAGGTATCGCACTATTTCTTTTGGCCACATTCCCAATGAAATCATCAGGGATTTTTGATTAAGTAAAGAGTGTTGGTTATGGTATAATAAGAGCATAGCATGGAACAGTTACTGAATATAAAATATGCTTCTACCTTCATTCCCTGGAACACAGTTCTTTAATTTTATATTGTAATGTTATCTCTGTGAAACAAGTCCTGGTACTCTGCAACTCCTCATTCTTATCCTGTACTAAAACTCCAAATTCTCACAAAATCCACTCAGAAAGTACACCCAATGTTTGTAAAATGTTTCATTAACTAATACTTCTTTTACAAAGCAGTCCAGAGGAAGTTTCAAATTTCAACACATGGAATACATAGCAGAGAAAGAATGTCACAACTTAGATTTTTATGCTTGATGGATATGTAACAAATTACTTAGAACAAATTTTTATTTTAGATCTTGATACTGCCAAGAAGACAAAATGAGACAAAACAAGCATATCAGTCAGTAATAAATATTTCTTTGACCTATATTTCATCCTCAAAGACAGAATGCCCATTTCTGCAGTCTGTTTTCAGAGACTTTTCTATCTGTGTCATCAGTTTAGTATAACACAAAAAGTACATTTTCTGATCTCACTTAGAGAGGTCACTCCAGCCCGGGATGCAGAAATTTAAAGGTGGTCTGCTTCCCAGTGGGAAGTGCTGCATATCTGCCTTGTCCTCAGCCACGTGTCCATACAATCCACCTTGTTTGAGTGTTAACACATCTACAATGTCAGTCAGGTCAGGATCTGATCTCACCTTTTCTCCTCCCAGGCTACTTATCCCTCAGGTCACTACACAGGTTCAGCTCACAGTACTGCTACATGAAAACTTTTGCCAGCACAAGGGATGAAGACAGAAATGCGTGCAAGAGAAGACTGGAGTGGAAGAGACAAGACTCCACCTAGCATCAGCAGCATGTACTTCGGAACTCTAAGAGTGGTTATAGACACTTCTCACTCTACGCTGAGACACTCCACAACACCTTTCACAACCACACCATTAGATTCCTGTCTTAGTAATTACTGCATTAATGGCTATTTAATCTTTAGTTCATGCAATAATAATAATAAAACAAAAAATTACTAGATTCTTATCATGCACAAAATAGTTTTGTACTGCCAAAGACCCAAAAAAAAGCAATTCCAGGACTTCTTTCAAAGCACAAGGGGTCATGCAGTAACCACAGCAGAATGTGCTTGACTCACACATAGCCTGTTCTCCACTGCTCTGCAGGTGGCAGAATCGTCTCTGGGAGATATTCCTGACCTTTTTGTGCAACTACAGCCTGCCAATGGACAGAACCGGCACCAGGTGCTGAATCCAATGGCATCAGGGCTGAGACACACAGAAGTGGTTGTGTGCACATGTGCACACACAAAATATATATACCTATATTAAAAAATAACAGTTATGTAGCAATATATAACTGCTGCATTTCTACAGTACTTCTGTATTTGTCTCACATGTATTTAAGGAACTCTGTTCTCCTTATGAAAACAATTTTATGATATAAAAGGAACTTGCATGCACGTGTGTGGATATGCAAAGCATACAGATATATATATGCTACATATCTATACAGCATCTCTGCACAGAAGTCTTTAGATCGTATTTATATATGCACATCTTTATTTTTCTCCAAAATGTTACCCAAACACCCCACAATTTAGTAGAGAATAAAAGTCTTATCCAAAGATTTTAAACCTCCAGTACAGTCAGATTCTGTTGTGAAAAATATCTGAAATGTTGATCTGTAATATCATAACAATAAGTTTTCTTTTATTTACTTTCCATAGGCTGTAACTTATTGCCTTGAAAAACTTTACTACTTTGATGACTACTACATTTGATACTATTTTAACTAAACAGGTCACCAGTTTCAGACCAGAATTAGGATTACTCTATTATTTGCCCTAAACCAGAGAATGAATTTATAGACACTGGTATTTTGCTGAACTTGCAGCCCAAGTAAGCCCTATAATTCAGTAACTATCTTTAGACTAGCAACTACCAAAAGCAAAACCTGCCAAGAGACACCCTATTTAAATTTAAATCCGTGCACACGTGAGCTCAGAAAAGCAGCATGCTACAGGTGGCAACAGGCTGCATAAAATGGTTCAAGCATTTACTTGAACATCCACATCCCTCTTCAGCCTCACTGGGAGATTTTTTTATTTGGTTTCCTCAGGTAGAAGCAACAAAAAACAGCATAAAACCTTGATAACAACCCTGCACAGTGCTACAGGCTCAGGGGAAACTGCTTGGAGAACTGCCTGGTGGAAAAGGACCTGGGGGCTTTGATCTACAGTAGCTGAATATTATCCAACAGAGAGCCCAAGTGACCAAGGTACCCAACAACACCCTGATTTGTATCAGAAATAACATGGCCAGCAGGACTAGGGAAGCGACTTTCCCCCTGTGAGGCCACACCTCAAGAACTGCTTTCAGTTTTGGGCCCCTCACTACAATGAAGACGCTGAGGTGCTGGAGCATGTCCAGTGAAGGACAACAAAGCTGGTGAAGGGTCTAGAGCACAAGTCTTAAAAAGAGTAGCTGAGGGAACAGGGATTGTTTAGTCTGGAGAAAAGGAAGCTGAGGGGAGACCTTATTGCTCCCTACAACTACCAGAAAGGAGTTCATAGAGAGGTGGGTGCTGGTCTCTTCTCCCAGGTAACAAACAATGGGACAAAAGGAAATGACCTCAAGTTATGCTAAGGGAGGTTTAGGATGGATATTAGATGATCTTCCAAGGTCCCTTCCAATCCCTGACATTCTGTGATTCTGTGACTAGGAAAAATTTCTTCACCAAAACGGTTGTAAAGCATTGGAACAGGCTGCCTGGGTTGAGTCACCATCCCTGGAGGAGCTTAAAAAAATGTGCTGATGTGGTGCTCAGGAACATGGCTTCATGGTGAACTTGGTGGTGCTAGGTTAACTGTTAGACTTGGTGATCTTAAAGGTCTTTTCCAATTTAAACAATTCTAGGTGGGAAACTGGAATAACTTTGTAGGATAGGAAGATAAGTTACTCCCCAGTGGTAGAACATCAGAAGACAAAATGACTTCAAATACCAACACAAATTTCATTTTAGTTGCCAACACAGATTTTATACACTACGACACCATGAGCAACACCATCCCAGGCCTGGCTGCAGAGGCTGTTGACTACGGCAGGTACTGCAGTTACCCTGCAGTCAGTACCTCAGGCTCAGCCAATTTGCCAATGTTTACATTATCTTAACTGTCTATAAACTGTATGTTCCTCATTCAAGGCTGAGATTCGCATCTCTTTCTCACTGGGCCACAATAAATTGACTGCCTCTTGCAGCTGATCATTTTGGTGAAGACTGATAACAAAAAACACATTAATGACATCTGCCTCCTAGGAATTACTTGTTTGAAGTAACCAAATTTGTCCCCTTCACAGAATGACAATTTCCTTGACTTCCCTCTTAATGCTAGAGCACGCAGAGAATTATTTCTTGCTACACGTGCAACTTGTTTCTTATTTTGTCCCATTATCTTCCTGGTTTTGCTGTGCTTCTCAAAGTAACCTGAACTTTTCTCTTCCTCTCTGTGTTCTTTCACCTCAGGTAAATGAATAGCTCCCGATTTTAAAAAGCTGCTATCTTACTATGTTTCTTATCTTTCATGCAAAATGGAAAATTATGTATGTCCTTACTACTCATGTGTTTAAGGAATCTCCACTCCCCTTTGGTTCCCTTATCTCTCAGATGAGTTTCCTGGAAAAGAATATCTTCCAAATGTTTGAATTTACTGAAGTCTGCTTCCCTAAAATCCACCATTTCTGTTTTGCCAGTATTCCTCCTAGACTACCACTTCCTAATCACTGTTGCCTCTCTTACTTTCTGCCTGAACAGTCTCTGTTCACTTCCAAAACCAAAAATTGAATCTGTAATACTTTCATCTCTAGTTGTTGGGGTTTCTTTTCCACAGGTTGTGTCAAAAATATCACCAGTGCATTTCAAGGACCTATTGAATAATCTGTGCCCTGTTACATTCTTCTCCCAACAGAAATTCAGACAGATAAAATCTTCTATTATTAGTTAATCCTATACTCTGGATAATTCTATAAATCATTAGTGAAAATCCCCATCCCACTGATCATCCCAGTTGGGTGACTTGTTATGAACTCTCATTATTAATGGTCTTGGGTTTTTTATTCCCCTCATCACTGGGAAAACCTGAGCGGGCTTAAATCCCCACTGCATTCCGCATCTCAGAATATGAGAATACACCTCTTTGATATTTGGACTACTCCCTCAGACAAAACTCCCTATTAACTTCTCTGTCACGCTGCATCATTTCTATTTCAATTAAATTATAATCTTGATCATGTATTAAAACTTCACATTTCCTCCTGCTGGTCATACAAGAGGTCATTGAATCATAGAATCATAGAATCATTTAGGTTGGCAGAGAACCCTGGGATCATCAAGTCAAACCATCAGCCCTACTCTACAAGTACTCCCCTACACCAGATCCCTCAACACCACATCCAATCTACTCTTAAACACAGTCAGGGAGGGTGACTCCACCACCTCCCTGGGCAGCTGATTCCACTGACTGACCACTCTCTCTGTGAAAAACTTCTTCCTAATGTCCAGCCTAATCCTACCCTGCTGCAGCTTGCAGCCATTCCCTCTTGTTCATGCAACTGAGCCAACCATCTACATAGATTTGACTAACCTTCTGCCTTCTATTTTTCATCCTGGTCCAAGATTTTTATATATGCAGTTAGACTATTTTTATCTTCCTTTTCCTTTATAGAAAAATCCTCTTCTTACTAGGTTAGTGAACCGGTAAGTGGTAACAGCAATGTTACAATGGTAACAACACACCTTTCCCATTTTTGTTGGCACTTTAAGAGTGCTCTGTCCTATGGTCACAAAACTGTCCATTCTGTCACCACACACTTATGTCCAGGATATCTGTATCTGTGCGAACCTTAACTGGAAAACCCAACATGTTCACCCTGCTCTTAAATGCCAATAGTCACTTTTGATCCATTTGGGATCATTTCTGGCACAGTGTTCACATAGCGGGGCAGTACTGAGTGGCCTTAAAAATCTCAGAAGTTTTTAAGTATTATATCAGATTTGGGATCCAAAGAGGTAACAAATGCCCCAGATTGTCATATGAACCGATTGTTTCCCAACAACCATATATGGCTTCCTCCTAGGAGCAGTGGTGGTGAATCTTACCAGCTATTGCCTACATAAGCTTTCTTTTTCTGCCACAGATGATGGACTTGCTTCTGATTTCAACTTCCTCATTTAATGTAGTATTGATTTTCTTATCAGTGATGCTTCTCAGCCTGACTGCTTTCCCCTGCAGATCACCTATTTGTTTTCTAAGAGATTTCCCGAGGATATACTTTGTACAAAGCACTTCCTTTCTTTACCAATCTTCACTGGAAAGAAAAGGTAGCAGACATCTCCCATTCACTTGAGAAAGAGTGGAGTTTGTGGCCTCTTTCTGAAGAACCCTGTGCTACACACAAAACAAGAGCTCGGAGACCACAAAATGCTGGTTCAATATAGAGCAGGTTTTTCCTTTTTTCTATATAATGTGATACCCTCCTTAAACTTCAGGCTCACTTATCTCACTTTTGGATAAATGCACACTTATCAACCACAGCCTAATAGATTTCAAGCAGTTAGAAGGATACACATTGTGGCAGGGAGCAGCAAGGGCCAGCTCCTCCCTAACGGAAGGCAAGCCCAAAGCTGAGGGTGACCCAGTGCGGGCAGTGCCCTCACTAATCAGAGCACAGTCCCTCAACATTTGAACACAGCGCACAGAGCAGGGTACGTACTGGTCACAAGGCCCTCTGACAGCCCCAGACAAGGTGAAGTGATGAACCATGTCCACAGTCCACATAAGTAGTCCAGCCAGAAGCAAAACAAGACAAGGCTGGAGATAACATAACAACACAGGTCCGGAGTTAATCCAGAAAGCAAAGACAAGACAGAGACAAGAAATGAAGTACATCCAAAAGGCATCCATGCAGGAGACAATCTACTTCCAACACAGATCTGAGGTTCCTGCAGGAGTTAGAGGCACACCTACAACATCGCTTGAGGCACACCTGAAGTCTTAAGCCTGTGCTGAAATGGGGCTTCTGGGTCCATGGGCAGGAATGTAGGCAGAGGTCCCAAGTGAGGCTGGTTAGAGCTATTAAGCCCTATTACTGCTCTCCACACCATAATATTTTGTACTTTCTATTTATTTCCTGCATTTACTCTTTGGATTTCATTTTTAATCACATCTACTAACAATTTTCCTTGCCTGGGGCCATCATCCCAGTACACTTCACAGCCAAACCTGTGTTGATGTTCTCCAGCTACTTAGACCAGAACTAAAATTTTAGGGTCAGTCTTCCAGTTTTATTTTTTGCTTCTATTTCATATCCTTCCATTTCTCCAACAACTGGATGACTTTTACATCTGACATTTATGATTATTAGCTCTACTTAAATTCATAGGTGTCCAGGTATTTTTTTTCATTTTTGTTTTGTTTTTTACAGAATGACCAAATAACTGTGTCTGGGTTTTTTTCCCCTTAATCTTTCATTACTACTAAAATGTTTGCAATAGCTCTTGGACATGTTTTTTTGGGGCCTGGTTTGGAAAGGCACCTCACAGATCTTTACAAGATCTGGATAGCTCAGTATCTTTCAAAGGTTATGATTTTCCATGCAAGCAGAGCTCAGGCCAGGCAAGCTGTTTGCTAGAAAAACAATTCCTCCAGCTTCAGACTTTACATTCACTTATTTGGAGCATTTTGGAAAGTGGGCTATTGAGGCAAATGAACTGTGATGGTTCTCCTCAATCTTTTACCAGACTGAGCTGCTTCTGAACTTTTCACGGGCTGCAAACCCAGTAACACCCGCGTTACAGAAGGCGGTTCTAACTCTGGTGCAGCATTTGCCTAGACCCATATCCTAATAACAAGTTTCTTCCAAGGCCTGTTCATTTGCTTAGTGGCATTATTTGCTTGCTCTCTGAACTCAAAATGAAGTTTCTTTCTGGTTAGTGGTAGTATATTTGCCATTTACTACCATGATTTGCTCCAGTTTGGTCCCACAGGAATATAGATCACCAGTCTGCTCCTTGGAAACCGGATGCCATTTCAAGCACATGCATAGGATCTTTTCAATAAGTTGTCTGACAGTTATCTACCTGCAAGTTGGCTCTAATACAGGTCAAAGATGACGGGCTAGCAATACCTTTGTTTCATTAGGAACAAATGTAAAAAGTAAAATGGCATGAGTTAATTTATTTTATCACAGGCCAAATTACAGACTTTTGCTGTAAACTTGTATGCCAAACTAGCATTCCCTTTTAATTTATTGTATTTGCCCGACATCTCTTTCACCTCTCTTTCTCTGCATCACTCAGTCAATTTGGAAAGTTTCATGTACCTTGGTCAACTTTTCAAATACACTTTTGACTTGCACTTAAGTCTCCGGTTTTGGTGTAATATTGCGTAAGAATTTAAGCCTTTCCTTATATGACTCCTACTTTCGTGTTTACAGATAAAAACATCAGTAAAATTCCACCTGACTCACTACAGTAATTTAGTGATAAAGACATCAGTCACGGAACTTACGTTACAGAGTTGTGAATCTGTTCATAATGCCTACACTAAAATTTTAATATTTATTTCCACAATGGATGTCCATAGGATACTACACTCAAAAGTGAAAAGCTGAGCTGTGCTTGCATCTCCTGGGTGTCACTACCCCGGGCAGCTCATGCCTTTATAACATTCTTTTCTACAGGTGTCTGAGAATCTTCATGTCTTCTCCCTTCCACATAAACCTCCAGCACAAGCTCATTTAAAAAAACTCTCCTTTATCTTCTCAGTGCTACAAAACCACCATTAGGACTGCCCAGGAGGTGTAATTTAAAGCCTGATATCTTTACTCAGAGATTTATTTACTGTACTCTTACAAAGATGGTCACAGTTTCTTACATCGGGAAAACCAGCAGATGCTTGTCCAGAGGGAAAACCTAACGGGACCAGATGGAAAAAGAAGCGGTAAGGACGCAATTCTGGATCTGCTTCGTGAGGAGGAGGGGAGGAGAGGGTGGGTGGGGGTACCGCACGCCTCCCTCCCCTCTCCGCACCCNCCCAGCCACCGCAGCTGCGGAATCCGCACCGTCCCGCCCGCTAAGCCATTGCCGCCGCGGGTGAAAAGGAGCAGAGGGAAGCGCAATGTGTTCCCCCCGGGGCGCTGGGGAGAGGGGCTCGGAGAGTGGCTGGCC
>VZTM01039015.1:0-11118 GCA_013400555.1 Jacana jacana
CAATAACAAGTTGTGTGAAAATAAACAAAAACTTAACCTCCTCTTCTCCATCACTGTCTTACACTGACCCCTCTTTCTCTAAAACCATAAAATAAGGATCAAACCAGCACATTACATGACAATGGCTACAGGACAATGGCTAGCAATGCCCATCTGTTCCTTTGCATCCCTTCCAGTCAGCAGTGGCTTATCAAACCAGCTGACTGCAGTGACATTTCTCACTCTTCTGGGGAATTTATTGGGAGGATGGGTATGGTAAAGGCATCACACCCTTATTCCAGCCATACATGCCAAGATAAGGTTGCAAAGCTACTTCATATGAAGTTATACTTCAAATGCTTTAGCAGGGAGTTGTACTGGATGATCTCTAGAGGTCCCTTCCAGCTCTGACAGTTCTGTGAAACAAAGTATCAATTATAGGAGAGTAAGGGTACAGCACAACTCTAAAAATGTAACCACTCTATCAAATTTCTCCTTCTTAGATACAAACCCTAAACTGCTTTCAGTTTCTTATATCTTGTCCAAATTAGAGTTTGTGCTGAAATCATACATTGAAGCATCTGCCTCAGACTGATATTCCCACCCTGCTGCCTCTCCCTTCAAATCTCAGTCAAAACAATTACTCATTTCTGTGCACAAATATGGGTATACTTTTTAAAATCCTCTTACTGCTTAAGACACATTCGACTTTTTTTTCAGGTAGTTTTTCTACCTCCGTGTTTTGGAGTAAGAACTTTGAATTAGAGAAGTGTTTGTCTACAAACAAAATCCTGGTGGAGTGTGATGAAGGCAAGCTAAGGGGAACGCTGAACACAAATGGATATGGAGGGAGAGCAGGTACATCAGCACAGTTGGTGGACAATGAAAGAAACTGTGAAAGTGGGAAACTGGAACTGAGAAGAACTGGAGGAAGCAGACAGGCAGAATCTGGGATTTTACCTAGTCACAACTAATCTATACACGTCACTGCAGCACCCATCCCAATTACCTGTTACAAATACTTGTGAAAACTTTGTCAACCCTAGTATTTCTGGAACTATAGCAGAAAATTAAACTACAAATAGGTCTGAGATGAAAATATCACCTTTTCTATTCTCTTTTCAAATGGGTCCAGACCAATCAATTTTTTTCTGTGGGTCATACTAAAGGACAACGCGCTGCAGCACAGGGATCACGTGGCCAGAACCAAAGGTGGTATTTGGTGAACTTTGGAAGGTGGTACCAGAGCCCTAGGAACAACACTTACATTCCACATTTCAACACATCACCTAGTACTGCTTAATTTATTAGAAAAATGGATAAAAGCATCAACTGCTTTGTCAAAATTATTTAACACAAATTGCATTTAGCGTGAATAAAGACAGTAAGCCTTAACTAAAGGCAGTAAAGCAATTAACTAAACACCCTTAGTGAACTTATTTATCAGTCAATAAGTTAATTGTCGTCTGATACAACTAACTTACTAAGAAAACTAAAAACAGACTAAAGAAATAGCTTCCCACTTCAAAAAAATTTCGCTTAACCCCTCTTATTGGCCATGACTCTATATCCTTCTCACCCCACGCACCCACTCCATTATAGCATCCTAAGTGGAAGTCCCAGTCTAAATTATAATACCCTTTTCATGTGAAACCATTCAGCTGCTAAATAGCTTTGCTGTTATCCAAAAAACATCTCCTGTGCAGGATTACTAAAACACGTGACTAACATCTTTGAGATACATGAAATTATACGGATTCTTGAAAAGCTCATTATAAAATTAATTACACTAACTTGATTACAGCAACCGTTTATCAAAATGTGATTCTAACCAACTCCAATAGTACTTAATCTCTTGACAATGTAGTCTTATACCAGTAAATAGGAAAAATATCATTTCCTAACAAAGTTATTATTGCAATATGCAGAAAATATCATGCACAGAAAGACATTTCTTTTCTCCTATAGCTAGGTTGCAATTGTAAGGGGTCATCGAGTACTTAATAACCCTGCCAATGGTTCGCAGATGAAATGGAAGTTGATGAAGAAGAATGCTCCTTTATCTTCTTAAAAGCCCCAAGAAAAACCATGCTGTTATTTTTGTAGTCTACTACACTGGAAATATCTACTCTGATTTACTTTCTGAACATTTTACCCCATGAAGTGTACCATAATGCACACATTGTATGAAATACTGTATAGAATATGTTTTTATCACCATCAGTTTTCAAAGGCATGCACCTGAAATACAACAATTAATATACTTTTTAACATCACAGAATGGTTTGAGTTGAAAGGGATCTTAAAGATCGTGAAGTTCCAACCCCCTGCCACAGGATAGGGACACCTCCCACTAGACCAGGTTGCTCTAAGTTCCATCCAGCCTGACCTTGGAACACCTACAGGGATGGGGCCTCCACAGCTTCCCTGTTCCAGTGCCTCACCTTACTGAATATGCAAAATTACAGTAACAGCTACATAAGTCTCAGAAAGCTATCATGACACACCGACATACGTGACAGAGCACTACTACCTGCACACAATCAGGTATTCTGCATGGACTGGCTTAGAAGTGCTGTTGCACAGGTACTAAGGTAAGGATCAAACCAGAGATTTTGGAAAACAGGAGCACGAGGCATGCAATGCTTCCTGTAAAATATTTGCAGTGCTGTATTAGAATTAAAATGGTTTTGTTCTCAATTTTTCATCAAAATCTAAAATATCCTCTCTGTCCCCAAATAAATTTTTTAAAGTGAGAAGGATGTTTTTCCATTAATGAAAAATGTTTTAACCACTTATTTCCATCTGATAATACTTGTGACTCAATCTAGGAGATTGTTATTATGTAAGGAGGAGCATCTAGGAGCATGTTATTATATGTAAACTGCTACCCTATGGGCTGGGTCTTTGTAGTCCTAAATGCAACCCAGTTCTGCCACGCATCCCACCTCACTTTCAACATTTTAAAAAACTTTATGCTCCTCCCTATGGCAATCTCCAAAACTCAAGGCCAGCGTGGTCAATTCCAACCTATACATGCACTGACTAGACTGCCAGCAAACCATTTATAGCAGGTAATTGCTGGGCTCAAACTGCAATCCTCCTTAAAAAGGGGACTCCCAACTTTCATGAAAGCTCCAAACTCCTTTCTGAGATCTTCACTCCCAGCTAAATTGAGGGGAGTTGCTAAGTTGACCAAGAGGTTCAGATGTTACTGATAATGGCAGATACACAGAGGGACACCTTTTTGCCTAAGTCCAAGAGTGGATCTAAATTACAGTTCTAAATACTTAAAACACGTTCTGGACAGACTTGAGGGAGGGCACGGGGGCAAGTGGAATCCAGAACTATCCTGGCACCTACGAATAAAAGAGAAGTAGCCTGTCACAGCGATGCCGTGGCCCGGCTGTGTCTTCTGAAAAGATGCATTTTCATGCTCCCAGAATTAGAGGCCTCCCTTGCCACACGAGCTGATGCTGCAGGTACAACTGTGGCACCACTCACCATCTAACCAAACAGATGTGTTATCAGATGCCAGGGGCTCTGGAACGTACTGGACTAACTTACAGGACCAACTATGCTTTAACCTTGAATTTAACTACTGTAGTCTGCTACTGTAGAATCACAGGATCACTTACATTGGAAAAGATACTTAAAATCATTGAGTCCAACCGTAAATTACTTGCCTCATGTTGCTTTTTGATTGGCAGTTATTTTTAAGAGCCCTGGCTCTTTTAAATGCTCATGTGGCTGTGTTATAATTTGACTTTGATATATTAATAAAACCGTGCAGCACAACTGACTTTGTTATACAGAGTCTAGTCTCTGGCACGCTGCAGGCAGAAAAACATGCATTTTCTGCAGAAACAGCTTGAAATGAAATGTTGATGAAATGTTTCACTGATACACACCTCTGTGCTAGAATCTCCACATTGTTGCAGTTCTCAAAAAAGTTACTTGCCGCAAAAAAAAAAAACATTCCTACTTTTTTGTTCCAGCCTTCCATACAGGATATTGTTTATTTTTAGTGTCTCTTTCTGATGTTTGGTATAATACACAGCACAACTGCTGGCTACATTTAGCTACACAGGATAGTTTGGTCTTTGCAGGTAGTCTTTCAAAGAGGTTTTGATCACGTTCCTGTTCCGTGAGCCAGATGATGAACCTGTCTCCCAGGAAAGCAGACAGAAATCTTCTCCCAGTGCTTGGGCATCCTGACTGAATAGCAGATATCTGCACTTAGAAAGTCTTACCATTTATTCTTAGATTCTTTCCAAATTCTGCGTTGCAATTGACACTGAGCTTGTTAAGTAGAGAGGTTTCATGCCCCTCTACCACCTGATACTCTCATTCTTTATACAGTCTGTATTTAAGTGTTCTGAATAAAAGACCACTATGCATATTTCAGTCTACTTGGATTCCTGAAGTTTCAACTGGCAAGTACTGAAGGAGTTTTATGTGCATTAACAACTGCATTTTTAAAAAAAACTTTTAAAGTAACAGTGACCAACCACTTTCTGTTTGATTGCTGCCCTGCCTCTGGGCACAGAAAACACAACTTTCGATACTAACATAATCAGATACCGTTTCCTTTTAACTACAGCACACCTACTGGTAATAGAGGCCTTGATTTAAAAACCCCAAACTTTGTTTGAGTGGTCCCAGTTTAACTAGTAGTTCCTTTGTCTAGCTGCTTCTGTCTGCATCCTAATTCCAGATAGGACAGCTGGCCAGAATTTCCTTGATTTAACAGCAGAACGGTAGTCTATTTTCCTTTTTTACTCTAATATCTATAATTCATATAGGACTATGACTGCATCATGTGTAATTTTGTTTTGCTTGATTGCTACTTTGCTTTCTTCTCCTGCGCTGCTCAGAAAGTCTTTGTAGGCCAGTATACTCACAGATAAACAACATGCTGCATTTAATTTCCTGGGTTTTCTATGTTCTGCCTTGCCTGTGCTTACAGTACCAACTGGAAATACAAAGGAAGTTCTGTTTGGCCTAGATTTACATTTAAAACATCAGCCTTTCAGTTACTGTTTACTTTTTCAACATGAACTTTTTTTTTCTGAAGACTTTTCATAGAATGCCATTATGACCCTGTAAAAAACCCAGAAGAGCTTTTTTTATTACCTGTAGCTACAGATCTTTGTTTGTCTTGTGACCACTGATAACTGATCTTTAGGTTTGCTCCACTTCCATTCTTCATCTAGATGCAGGCCTGCTCATCAGTTTTGCAGATCCTGCAGCCCTTGGCAGAGTGAAAACTCAGACCTGTCCAATTCACACTTCTTTAATCTTTAGAAATCACAAATTAATTATCTTAAATGATTCAGCCAGAAGAGTAAAAAACTTTTCACACAGTACAACTACACATCAGCTTTCTTTACTCCAGGTATCTTATTAACATGTTGAATATACATATTTTATAGATTTAAAATGCATTTCTAAGCATTTTTGAGATTTTACACTATTACACTAAATTCACTGTTAAACTCTCAACACATGGCAAAAACATAATTACAGTTTGCCCTCTGTGTGCTTTTCATTTTGCTTCCTTTACTCAACTTTGTGGTATAAGGAATACTCAGGTATTCTGCTTTGATTATTATTGTTCTTCAGGGTTGTTTTATTTTGCAATACTCAGTTCATGATTTCCTGCACCTACTTGAGACAATTTACTTTCAAAACTATGCTCACTGTTCAAGCATAAAAAAAAGACTGCCTACGAAGTGAAAAATTCCTTCCAATTCTTTTATCCCTTCCCACTTGCTGAGCACTTTACCCAGCACTTTCTAAACATGTTCCATGCTCTAGATACTGCGGAATTGCACTACATTTACAGAGCAAAAGGGACCTACCCCTGACAGCCTAAGCACATGAACATACCTGACACCTATGCACATATACAATCAATGTATGTTAATTGACCATCCATTTTCAAAAATTCTTCTTCATTAACTTTAAAGCAAATCAATTATTTTAAGCATTCCTAATTTCAAACCTCTTTACTCACACGGAGTCAGACCAAACGTCTATCCAGTCAGCACTTGTCTCTGACAGCAGCCATAAGCAGATGGCTAGGGAAGAGCTGCTGTACACAATACCTTTCCAGCTTCCAACTATTTTTAGCTCAGGGTCCTCTTAAGTCACATGTGATTTCTATTTACTAACTTCAACAGATTTCTCTTCCAGTCGTTTCCCCCGTCTTCCTTTGAGCTCCCATAAATTTTTAGCATTTAAGCAATCCCACTGACATGTTTATAAAAGAGAATTCTAAGTTTTCAATTTTACAAATGGGTATAAAGACCCATAACCTGGCAAAAAGGAAAGGCCTCGAGGTTAGACAGCCAATGCAACCCTCACAACTTCAGTTTTAACTCTTTATCCATACTACTTCCAATTTGGGTTTTTTTTATCGGGAGAGTAAAATGTTTGTGTTTAACTCAGAACTCCCCCTTCTGCTTCAGTTCTTATGACTTTGTCTATGTATACATTTTTCCAGGAAAAGAAAAAATAAAAATTCCATGGTACTATCAACAATGGAAACCTACTGCATAAACAATGGTTTATGCATAAACATTTTCAACTATAATGTCAAATGTTTCAGATGGATACACAGTGGATTACCTAGTTATCTAGGTATATACATAATCTACCCTAATAGAATATATGAGACTTCAAGGTTTTAAATAGCATCTTGCCTTTTCTCATTTTAATTTTGTGAAACTGAAGTAATTTCTGACAGTTTTGAATTTCACCCTTTGTCTCAAGACGATAGGCTCATGACTATAGTAATACTTCACTGATTTTACATCAGTTATTAATTCAATAATACAGTGCCAACTATGACTACATTTTAATAAAACAACAATTACAGCATTTAACCTTTTATATAAAAATATGTCTGCCTACCATACCTAGAATTCTTAATAGTAACTATTTCCCAAAATGAAAAGGAGACGCTCATTCTACTGTTCCTCGCAATTACCCTGTAACAGCAGGTAAAAGGACTGAAGAAACCTAAAAAGTCTATTCAAGTTCCAGCTTCAGCCACTAGAGAATTTCTCAAATCACAAGAACAAAGGGAAAGAGAGCTACTGTCTACCTTCAGCACATTTTATCACAGATTCAGGCAATAGGAAGGAGCTGCCTGAATCTGTGATAAGGCAGAAGCTGGGTCAGAGAGTGGGAATTACATAATTTCCATACCTATCCTAAGCAAGTATGAGCAGATTGCCAGACAGTCTCCTCAGTGGCTAACCCACCGCAGCAGTACAAAGTCTGCACTTGCAGTTAAATTCTTGCTCTCCGCAGGCATGGGCTTTGCCTCCGAAATGCACCTCAGATTGCCCACACGCTGCATCAAGTGACAACACATTTAAAAACTTCTAATTTGAAGAAATTACATAAAGCATAGCCTAAACAGCTAAGTTATATATTACTGACATACATACTGACTTACACAAAACCAACACCAAATGGATTACTTTTTTTCTGATTTTTATCCCTCATTCAGTTACACATATACAAACATTCAGTTACAGAGATCCGATTACTCCAAATGCTTATTTTGTACACCATCAAAACCAATTTGATCCGTAGTTTGAGCTTTCCACAGTTACAGTTTGGAATATTTATATTTCTCTAGAATTTGAAAATAATCAATAAAAGCAGTTGCCAAGTTAGAAATCACATTCATTCACTTTGACAGTCATAAGCATGTTTGCATTCATAAAGACATCGAGCAGAAGACTCTACATAGCCTTTTAAAATAATAAATCACTTGGAGTTTGTGGTATGTCCTAAAAAGCCCTACTGACCCTTTCTAAAGTGCAGTTTTTAGCAAACTATTCTAAGGAATTTAACAGTGCTGTGTCAAACCAAGTGCTGTGCTTATTCCATAATACCCCTGAAGAGCTGACATCAAGTATTAAGTAAGGATTAACTTGACAAACGTAATTTACATGCATCTATAAAACTGCTTAACCTTTTTAAATTTTTTATTATGAAAAAGTAACTGATTGTCAGTTCTCTCAGAGACCATCTAAAATTTCTGTATAAGAATATGAAATTATTCAGCCACGAACAACTGTAAAAAATAAATACAGTAAGAATATAGAACCTAAGCAGCCTTTGCTCCATCTTGGATATACAAAGCCCTCATAACTCAATGATATATTTAAGCACATTCCTTTCTACCAAGGTAAAAAGGACTAAACAAATACATGAATCACCCATATCTTTAAAAATTAGTTTCACTGTACCTAGAAACCCAGGAGTACTGAAATACAGTCTCCATGTATGGCATGGCAGACCTGAGGACATGGCTTTGCTGTACACTCCTAGAACTAATGGCTATTTTATTTCTCTTATCTCCTTGGTGTTCCACATAGAGAAGCTATCCCAAACTGTTGATCATTCTTGTTGCCTGTTTCCATACAAAGTCTAGCAGAGAGACCAGTGTTGGATAATCAAATTCAAAGCACAGCCTATGTATGTCATGGATTTTTACCACAGAATACTAATGTTTTATGTTATGACCCTTTCCTAAATACTCGATACTATTTACTTTTTTTGACAGCTAGTGAAAAACGAAGAGAGGTTTTTATAGAACTGTCTGTCAGAATGCTTTCTGAGCTGTAACAGTCCATTTACAGTCAAGGTTGGTTGTTGGTTTTTTTTTGCATAAAGTTATTTTATTCTCATGAGTTACTTCACATTTCTCAAAATCAATTTCTGCTTCTATTTTATCACCCATTCATTCAGTTTTGTGAGATCCTTCTACAACTCTGATACAAGACGGGTGAAATCAAGAGCCATTATTTTGTACCACCTCTAGACTATTCTCAGAGTAGAGGCGTGGTTTTTTTCTACAATCACTGAAATAATGTTATTAAAATATCACTACTCTGTAAGTATGGGACTGAAATTAACGACTCTGACCATATTCTAACATTTAAAATAACTACTAATTTTGACTGAAAATCCCCCTCTTAAATCATGTGCCAGTTGAGGTGCACCCTACTTCCGTACTGGAATTTTGTGTGCATACAGTTTCAATTAGCCTTGCTCAGTTGAGGACAACATTAAAAACACGGTTTTATATTTACTCCTAGTGGTGAGTAAGAACAACCCTACAATGTCTGTGTATTTAAACAGCCACTAAGGAAATAAAACTGTAGAACCATGTGTTCTGTAGAACCATGAGTTAGCAGACTCAAAATTAAAACTATGTTGTGCCATTCCAGGAGCCCACGTTAGAAGTTATACTTCCATGGATGCTGAGGGTCATGCAAATCCGATGGCAATTTTCCATTGGAAATCCAAAATCCAATTCCAATTGGTGGACTGAAAAGGTGGATTGGTGGATTCTAAAAAGGTGGATTCCAATCCACCTTTTTCAGTGACTGAACCCTCTTTCAGCAGTTGGCTTGATGTAGAAAGGTTTCCACTGTTATCCCAAGTGGGTAAATCTCAGGATGATCTCATAATTTTGTGTCCTAATTACCGCAATGCTCTTTTCTCTACCCCTACTCCACTTATAGCTATTCGGATCATCCTCCAAAGAGCATTTCCTTACTCTACTGCTTTGTCCAAGGCACCACTTTCTCTATTCCCTCTCTAGCCACACCCATCTATCATCTCACTCCTTATCAAAGGGTTGATTCCCACTCTGGTGAGCCTTTAATCCTTCTCTCTTTAATTTTGCAACAGTACTTCCCAGGTGAGGTTTCATTTTACCGTTAAGTGATTTAATCTACAAAAAGGAGCAATCCCACTCCCCCGTAACACTCAGGCACATGCATCATCCTGATTTTTCCCATGCATTTCCTTTAGTATTCAATCCGATCTCACAATGACCTGATTTAGAAAATACAAAACCCTACAAAAGAGCCATTATTTTTCTGCTGGTTTAGCTCCCTAAACAGGCTTACTGTAGTGGCTGAATGAGCACAGGTGCCAGTGGAAAGCAGGGGTCACAGCTATGTATTTTGGTGACAGACAGCCATTGGGATCAGGTTAGCCATAATGGGAAGCCTTACTCAGGCTCTCCCTTATGCTCTGTAAATTACTTCTTTTAACGTGGGACTCTAATCTTCCGTGATGAGTATAAAAATATTGATGGACGCACAGGAAATAATTCAACCATCTGACTGTTTCCATCTATCTGTATTGCCCAGCCATAGCCCATATTATACTGGAACCCTGAACTGCTTAGGGGAAATGTTCTTCCCGTCTGCTTCTGCAAAGCGGCAGTCATAGCATCATCTGTTTTACTTTATTTTCATTCTGTTTTACCATTCACTCAAATATAAAGCTGTTAAAATTCTATTGAAAATTTAACTGAAGCCCAGTTGAAGTAAGCTTTCACTGACAGAACCTGAGGCACAAAAAAAGACATTAGAGATAAAAAAATGAGACCTTCTATATTCTGATTTGTTAGCGATTCAAACCCTTGGGCTCTTTTTGACATCTTCTCATTATGAAAAACACAGTCAGTGAAGGTCAAAAAGAAACAGTTGCCCAGACTTCAACAGAAGTTAATTTCTAAGTATGAGAAAAGGAAACGTTTCAAAGCAGTAGGAAGAGGCAACTCGGGAAACTTTAACTTACAGCCCATGTGCGGTAAAGGACATAGTTAAGGGAAAATAAGCAAACAACCTAAATCCTAGCTCATGCCACTTCTGCAAATCAGGCCTATTGACAAGAGATAGGATGAGAAGAAATGTCCACATGATTATTTGGTATAAGTCATGTAACAAAACTGTAGTGACACATGATTCAAAACCAAAAATGGTACCAAGAATATTCCACAGTAAGCCTCTCCGAAGCTCTCCTGTTTCTCATGGAGAACCTCCTGAGCTTTTAGGATGGTTTCTTTCGGAGAATTTCTTGGCCAAGTAAATACAGACATAACACAATCTAACAAGAGTTTTTTAAAGAGGCTGTTGATCTAATTGCAACTAAATTCAATTATGAGCTATATCCTAAAAGCACGGCACAAAGGTCTGATCACCAGAGTTAACCTCTCAAGTGGAAAATCAAAGAGACATGAGTCACACTGGATGAAATGACATTAACTCGCCTGTCTTTACCTCCACATCCCTGAAAAAGATTCAGCATTTCAGCAGA
>VZTM01039023.1:5172-16354 GCA_013400555.1 Jacana jacana
ATGGAAAAAAAGCTATTGTGCATTATGGATGACTAATAAAGCATATTGAAAAAGAAAAAAAAAAAAGGAAAAAAGGTAAATGAACTTACTTGAGAAATAGGCAATAATAAATGGGTTTTAGGATAATGAAACAAGATACTGGGGTTGAATAGCAAAATTGCATTTTTTTTTACAATGGGCAGTAACACAATTATCAGATGATTAGTCTTTGAACGTTTCCCAAAATTCAGTTGGTACAGAAGGATAGAATTTGTTTTTGGTTTTGGCACATTGTGATTAATTTCATGAAATCAATGTGTGAGAAATCTACTTTCGATACTGTCTGGCTGGGCTTTTACCCCCTGGATTTCAATTGTGCTGCATATCTTATCCGATAGGATAATATAACTTGGTAACTAAAGAATCTGTCGTGATTTGTATAGAAACAGGCTACTTGTTCTTCACTCTGGCTTTAATTTGAGTAAGAGTAGGTAACTGTTGTTCTTCAGCAAATGATAATAGAATCAATACAAGTGTGAAAGTGTTTGAGAAGTTTTCATTAGTGGAAGCATTCTTTATTTTTCGTTCCTGGAAATTTAATCTACTAATACCTGAGAATAAAATCCCTGATTTTCTGCCACACTGCTGGGAAAGCCTAAAAGCTATTTCCAGACATCTCTCAGTAGCTTAATTTATTTCTATTTCATTATTTCTAAATTTTTTCAATCTTAAAATACTGAAAGAAGGATAGAACAGAGGTGTGTTCTATCTTATTCTGAAGTGGCTGAAGCCATTAAGATTCTCTTGGTTTTGGACTTCCAAAATTGGAAAAAGAGATTACAGTCTTCCTGTTTACTGTGCTGTACAGTATGAGAATAAAAGGATACGAAAGCAGATATACACACAAAATTTAGAGTAGAAAAGTGTTATATAGCTAACTGGTTGAATTCACTGTCATAAGGCATTACCCAAGGCACGTAATTTGTCTTTGTTCAAATAAGCATTAGGGAGACAATTCTGTTCCCCAACAAGGATAACGAGAAAAAGGCAAGACAGTTCCTGCTAATGGAGTGTCATCTAATGGAAATCAGTCTGGTTTTTGACAACTTGTTTTAAAGAATTGTTGTTAAATCAGAGAAGTTCATTATTGCCATTGCGTGTCTACTGATTGTGTCACAATCCCAACAGGCATGTAAGATTCTTCATGGCACAATAATAATTTCAGCTATTTTAGGAATGAGAAAATCTCCTGCTTCATTGTGATTGGCCTAAAAAACTGCAGATTTGATCCTGACCTGGGTTAAAGGAGTCCTTCAGCTGTCAATTCCCTACCTCCACAAAACCAGAGTATTTTAGGTATGTCAGTTTCCCCCTCTATTTCTTTCTTGTCATGTACAACTGAGGAAGAATGTCAGCTCTGAGGAAGCTCATAAGGAAGCATGCAGATAAGATACACAGAGACAGGATCCTGAACTTTGAGCATTGTCAAAGAAAGAGAAACCTAAATTAATGCATTTCCACAAATCCTCACAGAGCTGTCTTTAAAAGACAAAGTGGGACTTTTTTCTGGGTCTTTTGCCAGTTCTTTTAGGTGTGCCTTGTAACTAAGAAAACAAGTTAGGTCCTGTTTTGCAGTCCTTGCCCTTTATTAGAGTTCTGGGCCTCTAATTCTATGAAGTGTAGACTATATCCATATCCCTTTGTTAAAGCAGGCAGAAAAAAAATATGCTGTGTAGGTTTTGTTTTTTCAACCAATTTTTCTAAAGGAGCTTTAAAAATGCTCAACTTGTTATAAAAAAAGAAACAAGTCAGATTTGCTGCAAACATTTTTATATACTGTGAAGCGCTATCTTCCTCTGAAGTACTTCGACACCATGGTTGCCATGGCAAGAGAGAAAAAGAATAAAAAAAATCCTGCAGTGAATACCTTTATAACTCCAAAATCATCACTCAGCAGGGCTGTGTGCTTAATAACTCATAAAAAATACTGTGGATTTTTCAGAAGGCTGGGAGGGGATTTCTTCATTGATTTGTCTCATTCTGTTCAAATGATTGCATATGCTGCTGAAGAGCAGAGGTGACCAGAAGGGGTAGCTACGTGTTGGTGTGATTTGTAGCTTTGACGTGGGCGTGAGTGTGTTCAAACCTTCAGGCAAAGAGATCCTGGTTCCCTGGCACAGCACAGAGAAGGGTGGGATGGAGCAGTGCAGCTCCAAGCAGCGTAAGTGGCGTGGGAGGACAGGGAGACTGCTAATGTTCCTTGTGCCTCCTCCTTGCAGAGGAGCAGCACATTTTTCAGTGTGAGGAAGATTTTGTTAGCTGATGCAGTTTGAAAGCCTCAGCTTTTTTACCCTCATGTTCAGTGAAGGGTCCCTGAATCCACTTGACTCACAGCTCCAAAGGTGGCTGAGATGCCACTGGTTGGTCGCCACCTTTTACAGCCATGAGCTGTTCCCTCTGTGCCAGGCCCTGGCTCACACCCATTCTGGAATTCTCACAGGCTTGAGTATCTCTATATTATGCCATGTACAAATACCCAAGGTTTTCAAAAGCTCTGGCCTTTATGATAGAAGTGGGAGAACATTTTTTCTCAGTGAATAAAGGGTACATCTCTCCAATGTCCTGGCTATTTTGAAAAACATCCCAAGTCCTCCTAAGCCATAGGAATGTAATGTTTAAAGCTTTTCCAAAGAAGTCTGACCCAGAGGCACTTGGTACCCAATAAATCATGTAAGTACTTGGAGCATTTTGCAGAGGTCAGGTTGAGACCTGCAGTAGGGTGACAGCATTTTGAGACTTTCAGTGATAGATGAGGGTGCCCACGGTCAAAACAACTTGATGCAGCATCCTGCTGCTAGCACCATCTGCTGCAATTTTTAAATTTAGAAGGGGATTTTTCTTAGTCAGCATGTTTCTGTCAGAACTAGCTCTTCATAGACCTAATCTGAAATGCCTCCGCAGAGCTTCAAACTTCATCAGCTTTCTAATGGAATAACACAACACAGTCTAATCTCTTAAAAGTGTTTGCCTTTTCATAGCAAACGGAATCAATTTTTACTCTTCAGTGATTTCTGCGGCTGTGTCTGCACTTATGTCTAAAATGTTTCCTGTCTTTGCACTATAATTTGTATTCCTATCAAGAATGATTTTAGGGTTTGCCAAGTCATCAGCTGCTGAAATATGTGAAGAGCTGCCTTTTGGCTTTAATATTACTACCATAAAGTGAAATCTGCAATAACATCACCAAACAGGTACCTACCTTACCTAGCTTCAGCTCAGTCTCAGTATTTTTTCAGTGAAAGCCTCAAAAATGTGTACAAAAGCAAAGATAAATAGACATGGTAACTGTCTGCAAAATGCCAGAAAATGTTTATAAGATTGTTTAAACATACATCTGTCTACTAGGAATCTTGATGGTTAAGCATCTTTATAAAGGATTGTGATGATGAAAATAACTGTTTTTATGGTATTAGTGATTGGTAGTTAAGAGCACCGTGAGGGTACCGATCCTGGTGCTGCAGCTCTCTCTCATTGTGCCTGTGAAGCTTCTTGGCATCTAAACACCACATCACTCGCAATACCTCTGTGCTGTCCATCTGTATGAAAAATGGCCTGCTTTGGAACACAGGGACAAACGCACTCAGAGGCAACAACATGTACTGCAGGAAAATCTTTCTTCTGAGCTGACAGAGGGCTTAGGCAATACAAGCCATCAAACGAGCTAGTCCTTTTCACTGGCAGTATTTCCTCCTGATGTTCTCTCCCTTGCTTGAACATTTTACACATTGCTGCAGGATCTGGGTAGGCTCAGGCAATGGCCATGGTGGGCTACCATGCTGGCTGGTCCTTTGCTCAAGTCTGTAAGACATAAGTAGTTGTTCCAGGAATATACAACTTTTCCTCACTTTCAGAGTCTTTCCCCTCCAGCCCTGCCCTCCACTTCATGTCCCTTGGATCCCAAGGAAGATGTGACACAATAGGGATGTCCCCCAGGGTTGACAGCCACAGCCTACTTCTTCCTCTGATTGTTCCTGCACAGCTGTTCTGCAAACACTTCCTTCCCTCATTGCTGCTGAATAGCAGCTCAAGAAACTTAACATGCAAGGAATTTCTTGCTGTGTAAATAAAATATAATTTTACATATATATGTTGTGCTTGCACATCTTAGGATTTTCACCTGGTCTAATTAAGAAGGATTTTACATTTAGCATTTGTTAGGACCTTGCTAAGCAGTGGGTTATTTTGCTCATATTTGTACCTGTTTATGTTCTGAAAATGCTTTATGGCATGGTTTCACTGTATTGACCTGGAACACATCCATACGTTTAATATGCAAACAGATGACTTAGAAATGTGTATTTATTTATGTAGCAGTCATAAAATATAGAATAGTCTAGGTTGGAAGGGACCCTTAAGATCATAGAGTCCAACCATTAATCTAGCGCTGTCAGAACCACCATGTCCCTCAGCAGCAGATCTACCTGTCTTTTAAATACCTCCAGGGATGGTGACTCAACCAATTCCCTGGGCAGCCAGTTCCAATGTTTGATAACCCTTTTGGTGAAGAATTTTTTCCTAATATCCATCCTAAACCTCTCCTGGTGCCTCTTGAGGCTATTTCCTCTTGTCCTATCACTTATTACTTGGGAGAAGAGACCAGCCCCAACCTTGTTATGACCTTCTTTCAGGTAGTGGTAGAGAGCTATAGAGTCTCTGCTTAGCATTCTTTTCTCTAAGCTAAACAATACCAGCTCTCTTAGCTGCTTGTCCATATGACTTTTTCTACAGACCTGTCACCAGCTTTGTTGCCCTTCTCTGGACATGCTCCAGCACCTCAATGTCTTTCTTGTCATGAGAGGCCCCAAGCAGAACACAGTACTCAAGGTGGGGCCCCACCAGTGCAAAATACAGCAGGATGATCACTTCTCTTGTCCTGCTGGTCACACTGTTCCTAGTACAGACCAGAATGCTGTAGGCCTTCTTGGCCACCTTGGCACACTCATATTCAACCAGATGTCGACCAACAGCCCTAGTTAATGCAAAGTACATTTTGTCTATCTCTGAAGCAAATTGCTTTTCTGATCTACCCTTCCTATTCACATTGTTAAATTAGGTAAGATGTATTTACCCAATTTGAGAATTGTTGAGCTCTGGTAAGGTTGCAATGAATGTTAAACTTGCAAAGAACCCACAGGTGATCTGAGAACATCCATGGGTTTCATTGACTTCTGTATTAGCTCTCTCACTTTCAGAGCTTGTAATTTATTACATAACTTGTAATGATGTCTTGTGGGTTCTCCGTCAATCCTGGCCTACCTCAGGCAGCTATAGCACAGACAGGAGCCGCATTGCAGGAGTGAGTACCGGAGTCAGATGCTGGCTGACAGAGATGATCAAATGATCAAATTGCAGGTGATGCGTAGTACAAAAGTTACAGCTCTGCCTACTGTGAAATGTTTTGGGAAAGCTGAAATTCTCTAAACAACCTCAGGAAGGAAATATTTCAAAAGCTACAGAACTGATGGAGATGTGATGATATATTGGTTTCACGTAGCTCTTATCAGTAAATTATAGCTATAAGAAAGTTGCTAGGAAGATAATGCTGGACACTGAAGGATTCCTATTTTTGAAGCAATTTTTAGAAGACTGACAGCTAATGTACCATCTATCTTAATAGATTCTGTTTTGCTAGGTGATACAAAGATAAATCTGCAAGGGGGAAGACCTCTTATGCTTGTGTATTGTTAGATATCAACAAATGATCTTTGAACGCTGTGTGAGTATTCAATTTAATTTCTGGAGAACGATACATTCTATAACGCATAGCTTGTGAATTTCAGTTATTTTTGTTTGTTTTGGTTTGTTTTTTTTAATTTTACATCAATGTGCTATTTTATATCATTTCACATCTACTGTTCGTGATATGCACACAAATGAGTTCCGGGCTCTAATTTCAGACTCTGATGAATGCGCATTGTCTTTGATACAATGCAGATACCTCTCTAAACTTTACACAAAGCTTTCACTGCATTCTTGACTAGAAGCCTCTCCATGTTCCTGCCTTGAGCAGAGAGCTTCTGGTTCTACTCGATGGCAGACCAAAACCACTCTTATTTCCCCAGGTTTGGCTTGTAGTCTGGGGTGGAAAGTTAATTAGTTCACAGTAGAGCATATTTGTTTCTTCTTAGCTGATGTTCCAGTTTGTTGTTTGGGTAACATGTATTAGCAGGAGAATTTTTATATTGTAGGTCTGTATACTACGTTTATTTATTTATTTATTTATTTATACAAACCCAGCTTTAAAATTGTCATCTTGGTTTTATCCTGTGAACTCCAATAGAGTCGGATTAAGATCACTGATTTTTTTTCTAAATTGGTTTTTTGGAAGATAACATGTCCATTCAGCAGGCTGGTCTCCCAAAGCCACAAGGGTGATTGACAGATCGTGCTCCCTTGGAACTCATCTGCACTTTAAGAATCTGTTCAGGAATGCTTATCTGTCCTCAACAGATATAATGAGTCTTTCCCCTGCTATTCAGGGTCCTATTATTCATACCCACTTTTTTATGGCTGGTAATATTAAAAGCAACCTTTTCAGTATCAATTTTCTATACCTACATAATAACATAACGAGGCAGCATCAAGCCTATAAGAAGTGTGTGATGGAAAGTTTGTATTTTTTTACCTTTTAGATTGCTGTTGAAAATGGACATAGAATGGATTTGTAATTGGTTTCATGACAGTTTTGTTAATATAATTCTACTTATGATGACATCAAAAACTCAAAACTTGGCACAGGGACTTTTAAAAATTGATTCTCTGTACTTACTGATGGATGGTTTCTCAGCTTGTGATAGTTGTTATGGATATCCTTCCTGTGCAAGATGCTTAACAGTATTGCATTAATAAAATTTACAGGTACTCCCCATTACGTGTTCGGGGTTTTTTTCATGGATTTCATGTGTTGCTAGTTTCGTAGGTTTCTTTGTTTTAATTTCAGCTATTTCTGATAATAATTTTGGAAACAAATACAGGATTTTTCTTCTATTAATACATTCAAGTGGGCATTTCTTACAATAATATTACTGTACTTTGTGGCAAGCCATTATAATGCAGTGAGAAGACGGTTGTCATTATACTTCTCATGGATTTGCTAGACAGAAGTGTGTGTGTCTGGAGTTCATAGCCTGCACTCGGTGACTTTGTTAAATCTGGGGTGCACTGAGCTTCCAAGGCGGGTGTTGCACAGGGAGACCTAGTGACAGGGTGACTTTTCTGTGCTGCTGAGTGGCTTTTTGGGAGTGTGGTGGCATGTTGGGGTGGCTGCAGCTGGACTGTGGGATGCACACAACATATGAAATCCTCCCTGTCTGCTTGAGCAAAGTATTCAAATGGAAAAAATAAATGTGTTGGGCATGTGCTAGTCCAAACGATCCCTACGCAATCCCAACCTATTTGTGACCACATCTGAGTCCAGCTAAGTACATTTTTATCTCCTAGAATGACAGCTACCTTTGTCAGGCAAAAGGCTCTGTTTTTCATTAAAATCAAAAAGGTTTATTCACAGTTGGGTGTTCGGTTTGGTTTCTTTGATATAAATTGCAGTCTAAAAATGAACTTTGGAAACAGAAATTTCATCTTACTGAAATGCCTCCTGTGGATTTTCTTTCTTTTTCTTCCTTTTTTTTTCTTTGTATTTTTTATTGAGTGAGAAGTTGTTGGAATTGATTTGTGTCTATGGAGTTTTACAGTGCGAGTAAGGTATGAAAATATTCAACAAACTCTAGTCGACTGTGCTGCTGACTCACACTGGTTTCGGTATATTGTGAGATGCTAAAACTTCTGAGGTTTTTTTTCCCATTTGTTCTTATGCGTGAAGGCAGTGTCAAGTGTTAATAAATTGAGAGCTTCCATCTAATAGTACTTTCATAGCTTAGCAGCCTTTACAACTTCTGTTTCTTTTACTTGAATGTTATTTTTTACTCCTTAGTTATGATAGGGATTGAAACGAATGAAGAAATGGAACATTTTAAGCTGTTGAATGCTATCTTGGAAAAATGGGTTTTCTCACAGTCTTTATCACACAGAAATGCCATCATGATATATATATGTGCAAAAGGACTAGATTAAAGTTCTGTAGGATTTTTTTTTTTTTGTTATTTCGGTTGTATTATGTTCCACCTTCTAACTGTTTGACTTGGCAACTTTAATAGTTTTCCTAATATGCTTTTTCCTGTTATTGCCTATAATATATGACCGAATGATTGCACTTATAAAAACTTGTATTTCCTTATTTTTTTGTTCCCACTCAAATCTCATTTACTATTTGTCTCAGTCACATCGAGGAAATTCTTTCCATTTTGCAATAAAGTCAGAGGATGAAAGTATGTGCTGTGACAATATTCTTTTATTAACTTGAGTAGCTTACATAATACGGTGTGTCTTATTTTTAGTGTTGCTTATTGCTTGCAAAAGTTTCAGGAATGTGGCTTTCTTCTACGTGCTTTGTTCAAGCAGCTATGCAAACATTCCTCTTCCTGAAATTAAAGTTGCTTTTAATTTTTTTTATTATTATTATTTTATTTTTTAAAAACTGCCTCAAAAGACTTGCCATAAAATCTGCTGGAGTCCCTGTAGAGTGGAAGTAAATTCCTACAGGTCAGTCAGGTTTTAGTGATGGTGGTGATCTATGACACAGATGGTCTCGTCTGCTACAAAGTGTTCCAAAACCATCAACTGCTTCTACAGAAGTCCAGGATTTTTAGTCTGTTTATGGTCTTAGGGGTAATTAATTCAGGGATATTGAGATACATGTGGATTCTTTTGGAGTCAGAATTTAAATTAGAATTATTCATTGTGAATATACAGGTGTGGTTTGAGATGCAAATACCCCATATAACAATGATGAATGTTTCAAATATATATGTATGTGTCAGTAAACAAGTCTGTCTCTCTTCTGCTATTGTGTTTCTTAGCAACTGCTGCATTTCAATTTGAGTTAGTGTTTCCTTGACAATACTCATGGCATAATGTACATGTATATAATGCATTTCCTTCAAAGGGCTTTTACAGTCCAAGAATGTATTTGTAAAGCGTCATTGAAATGCAGCTATTGTTTGGCAAAAAGCAGCATTATTAAACAGGGACAGCTTGGTTGCATGATTTGGTAGAAGGAATGGGAGAATAACAATGGGAGAAAACAGGAGTTTGGGCTAATTGCAACAGGGATCCCTTTAGATGGATCAAAGTAAGTCTGTGACTGAAATTCATCCTTTGTATATTCATGTTAGCAAGGTGTCTTTTAGACTGGTGGAGGAAAGCAGAGGAATACTCTTACCTTGTTCAGGCATCATTTCAGCAGAACAATGAAGTTCAGCTAAATTATCATCTGCTTTGTTCCTGGGGAAATTTGCAAATCACTAGTCCTTCTGTAGTCTAAACCTCCTCATGTGCTATATTGAAATTATTAATCCCTTCTCTACATCCTGTCTTCATCCTGTGTTTCATTCCTGAGTTTCTGCTCTGTTAAATAGCTGGACCTCTCTGTGGCAAACTTCTAACCAGATATGGCTGACTGCATGTCTCTCACTGCCCTTGTCAGCTCCTGCATCACAGGATGCTTACAGAGTAAGCAACTCCTGTATTCCAGCTGCCTTTTCTTGAGATCTAAAAGTATCTGCAAAAATCTTGTGTTAGGGGATCTCACCAGGTGCATTGCTTGAATTTTCTGTATTTTGGTATTCTAATATTAAGAATATAAGAAATCAATATTCTTGCTGTTACCTGAGGGTCTGGTTAGAGCTTTGTAAATACTTCTCAGTTCAGGGAAAGCAGAATTTTTGCTTAGGGTAATAGAGAATTGCTATTGTTTTTCAGCTTCTCTATTATGATTCTTCATTAGCATTATCTATCTAGTTTTCCAGACAGTCTGTTCTTAGGAGGCAGTAAAGGACATGAACTCTCAGATGCTTTTAATTGCACTTTTCTTTCCATTTTTCATGTTTGCAGCTTTTGTTGCTTTCCATTTCCGTTTGTCTCATTTAATTTAGTGAACAGAAAGAATTTGGAAGCTTAAGGCTATTGGTCTGGAACTGCTCATCAGCCAGACAAATTTGTCATGGATTGTGATTTAACATTTTGCTTCATATATTTTCTTCAGAGGATGATTGCAGTTTAATGTTATTTTGCATTCCAAGTAGCTGTAGATTCCTTGTGTGTTATCAGACTATAAGACTTCTTTCTGTGCTCTCAAAAAGTCTTTCAGTAGCTCTCAAAATGCCTGTCATTTGGGATGCTCAAAAGCAGGTTGAAATTTCAATGGTAATTTGGTACAGAGAAACCCATGTCATTTGAATAAATCAGCAAATTCCTCTTTCCATCACCAACCCATTTTAATAATGTGAGCATTGTTAAAAGTTTAGTTTATGAATCTATTACCGATTGCAAGTTAGTTTGGCACACAACCCTAGGAATACTGACTTAAAATTCAAGAGCTGAAAATAGATGTGCAATACAGATTTTAATCGAAAAGTAAGTGACTCTAGTTGGCTGTTATCTGATTAAGCTACATGAAATGGATTATCAGTTAGAGGTTGCGTATCATATATTTTCATTATTAACATGTCTTTCCACCTTTGGGAAAACAAAACAAAATAGCTAACAACCAAACCCAACCCTGGTTGACATACTTGGCAATGTCAGCTGAGAAGACAAAACAAGGAAGGCAGTTGCTTGGGGAATCACTGTTGGCTCAGATGCACTGGCAGGACAGTTAGAAAAGAACTACCGCAGCGATTTCAGGAGTCTGCTCTGCTGACTTTTGTGCTGAACTCTTTCCATGCTGTGATTAATGGTAAAGTTTATGTTACAGAGCTGACATTTTGGCATCTTTCACTAGTACAGCAATCATTTTAAGGCCAAAAAAAAAAAAAAAAAAAAAGGGCAGGGGGAAACTTCAATTGGTCCTTTTTTGCTTTTAATCAAGAACAGGATGCACCAGTTTCTAGTTCAAACTGGCCCTTTATGTACACTTGAGAAATGAGTCACAGCCAGAACCTCTTTTGGTGGGAAGACAGACAGACTCAAATTCCCAGATATCAATGTGCATCAATATTTTTCTGTGGTAGCCAGATCCAAAGCAGCAAGGCAGGTACATTGAAGTTCTTGTTTTAGAGTTCATGGGTATGCTAAGTGATGAAAACTT
>VZTM01039030.1:0-23177 GCA_013400555.1 Jacana jacana
GTGTTGACCCCTGCTGCCAGCAGGTCACCAAGTGTGTTGACCCCTGCTGCCAGGAGGTGACCAAGTGTATGGAACCCTGCTGCCAGGAGGTGACCAAGTGCACCACCAGATGCGTTGACCCCTGCTGCCAGGAGGTGACCAAGTGTGTGGAACCCTGCTGCCAGGAGGTGACCAAGTGCACCACCAGATGCGTTGACCCCTGCTGCCAGCAGGTGACCAAGTGTGTGGACCCCTGCTGCCAGGAGGTGACCGAGTGCACCACCACGTGCGTGGATCCCTGCTGTGGGGGCGTTCAGGCTGTTACCAAGTGTGTGGATTCCTGTCCCACCGCCTGTGTCACACAAGCCACCCCGCCGTGCAAGGGTGTGTGCACCCCTGCCTCTGGCCGCCTCTACTCCATCACCTGCGCAGAAGTTTGCCCTCGTAAGTGCGTGGCTCCTTGAGGGGCTGCCCATGGTGGGAGTCTCCACAGGCTGACGGAACGAAAACGGTTTGCAGATCCCTGAACGTGCCAACGTCTCTTCCTCACATCTTTCCTTTCCTAACCCCCTCCCTGCCCGGGGAAGAGCCAATCCTCAGGTGGGGTTTCCTGACGTTCTGCATCATTTCTGCTCCACTTACCTCGCGGTCGACGCGTTTCCTTGTAACACGTAGCGGATTGGTTTTGTGCCCCCAGGGATGTTGCCTGGGAGAGAGAGAGATTCTGGAATTTTCCTTTGCACTGGGGTGGATGGAGGAATTTCCACATTTATTCTTTTTTGTCATCTTCTCCTTTTCTTCTATGAAGCAATACAAAAAAAATAATAAAATATACATATATATCTATATCTATATACTTGGCATGTTCTCTGCAAGTGTTTCCTTCATTTTTACCTTCCCCCAGACTCACACATTCCTCTTGGAATTTCTTCCTAAAAGCCTGATCGCTGTGGAGTGGCAGCTCCTGCTTGGAATGGGTGGGAAGGTCTAAGGTAGTAGCTGGAGACCTGGGACTCACCTGGGCTACCCCAGAGCACGGCTAGGAGAGGGGATGCTGGACCTCATGAGGAAGCACCACCCTTCCATGGTTTTGAGAAGACTTTGATAACCCAACCGCTTGCTCAAGTGCTCCTCCACAGCTGGAGGAGCTCAGGGCCAGCTGTGACTGTGTCCCATAGGCAGAAATTAAACATTCCATTAAGAGCAAGGGGTAAATCAGCCACTAATGAGGGGGAGATGAGCAGGTCTGGGCGACCCTGCCTCGCGACGGTCACCCGTGTGCGAGAGGTCCCATCTCAACCTTTTGCAATCACCTTCTTATTTCCTTGTCTCTGGTGGCAACTGGGCAAGCCTCATCTGCCAGAGAGACCCACATGGACTCACTGAACTCTGGAATATTATCAGTATTAGCAATTTGGACAACCCAAAATTGCCAAATTCATGGAGGTAACCCTCATGGGATCCTGGTGCTTCCTCCTTAGCTCCAGGAGCGGGCAACATCCTCAGGGACTGGAAGTTGCCCCCTGACACGAGCCAAGGGTGCCTCAGCAGGTCTCCAGTGCGGAGCTGGTGCAGAATGGGATAGGCAGCCACTGAAGGGAGGAGGGATGGGGAGACAGGCCATGGGGGAAGCTGCTGAAGCAGCAGACGTGGGTGCAGCTCTGTCTGCAAGCACCCACCACCACCTCCTCTAGAGCTGCCCCGGGGCACGTGGCTGGTGACTAACCCGCGATTATGGCCGTCTCGACGTTTTTTTCTAGGAGAGGACTCTGACCAACAGTGGGCACCAACTGTCCCACCCTCCCAGCTTTCTGGTTTCTCCCATCCTCTTCTCTCAACTGGTCCTGGCAGCCCCTGGCTTCTCACCACTGGTTGTGCAGCTCTCGCCATGGCGGTGTCTTGGGCTTTGCCCGGGGCTCTAGGTGTTACCTACGCACAAACGCTCCACAATAGAAATCCCCAACCAATTCAGGCTTCCTAATCAGCACCGTGGAGGTCTGATTTGACTCCAAATCTCCTTTAAAACTCACAGTAGAGTTCTGTGCAAGCAACGACTTCCTCCGCTCCTGCTCCCAAATCGAATGGAACAATCTGCTGGGAAATCAGGAAGTGCAGGTGGAAAAAATGGCATTGGGATAAGATTTTCCTTTAAGTCATGTCTCTGTAGCATCCTTCTGATGGCATGAAGCTTGGGTTATAGTTTATCCCTCATATGAACATAGAAACTCAGATTTTTAGAGGCGGAGACTGTTAGAGGAGAGCAGAGACTTCATTTCCAGGTGAACATCACAGGGTTGTGGAATAGGAAGAGAAACAGATTCCCTTCCTTCCTGAATTTCATAGAATCATAGAATCATTTAGGTTGGAAGAGACCCCTGGGATCATCAAGTCCAACCATCAGCCCTGCTCTACAAGTTCTCCCCTACACCAGATCCCTCAACACCACATCTCATCTACTCTTAAACACAGTCAGTGATCTGAAAACACCTACACCCTGGACACCTACACCTCTGAAACTGTTACCACAGTCTGGGAGAAAACTGCTGTTCTGCATAAGCAAATGCAGTAGGGCCACAGTTCTTCCCATCAGGCCACTTGCCCTGAGCTCCGAAACGTGTTCCTCAGAGCTCAGGGCACAGTTTTATTCAATAATGTAAAATAAAAACAACCTGAGGAAAGCTAGATACCCGGCCTAAAATACTGGGAAATGAGAGCAAGTATCTGCAATAGAAGGGAAATGATAAAAGAAACGAGGTGGTGTTGGTTTGGGGTATTTTTTTGTTCATGCCCACAACTAGTTCCTCTTTTTCAGATTTAATTGCATTCAGCTGCTCCCTTGTCATTCTTCACAGAGCACTCACCTTCCTGAGTAAACAGGAAAAGAGGTGGATAGTGCCGGATTTGGGTTCCTCTCAGTCCCAGAAGTAACGATCTAATTACTCAATCAAATAGTCCCCGGGGCACGGACTAGACAAGCCACTTGTTTTCCTGTCAGTTGCTAATTGCACCCTGGACTCAGCCTCCTGGTATCTCAGCTATGCAGACGATTTCCAAAGCTGCTGGAGCCACTGACCTGGTGCCTGGAGACCAGCCCAAACTGGAAGGTGCCCTGGGTGCTGGATCACACCCCTGGCACCTTCCCCCGGGGAGCTGCGGTCGGGAATGACGAGAGGGGAAAGTCGGAGGTAATGAAGCCCCAGCCTTGAAGATTTAATTGCAACCAAGTGGAGGAGAGTGGGCGGGGAAGGCCTTGCTGGGATGAGAATATGGGGGGAAACCTTGATTTCTATCAAAATGCTGAAATGTGGGTGGTGTATAATGTACTCTATGGGATGCTGCACACGAGTGCAGTGAAGTCCTGGACGCCGATCAGTTCTGGATGCCACAGGTGTTGCTGAGGAGGCTTTCAGTTAAACCAAGGGATGCAAAGAAATCCAGAGGTATCATATTTTTAAGGTAAAGAGTTCAGCCATTCCTGAATGTATATTTTTTTCTGAACCAGCAAATCACAGAATGGTTTGGGTTGGAAGGGACCGTAAAGACAAACCGGTTCCACCCCTTCTCGTGGCAGTGACATCTTCAACGAGACCAGGTGGCTCCAAGCCCCCTCCAACCTGGCCTTCAACCCCTCCAGGGATGGAAAGGATTGAATGGAAGCCACAGCTTCTCTGGGCAACCTGGGCCAGGCTCTCACCACCCTCACACCCAAGAAGTTCTTCCCCACATCTCACCTCAACCTCCCCTCTTTCAGGTGAAAACCCTTCTCCCTTCAGCCCACAATGCTGCATATCTAAACACTTGCACCGGAAAAAGAAAAAGCAGTTTGAGATGTTTCCATCCAACATCATGACATTTGCTCATCCTGAAGTCTTGTACTCGTGTCAACAATCATGTCCCCGTGGCCATGCGGTGTTTCATGTCTGCAGGCAAATTCTTTTTATAGTTGTAGGAGAATGACTCTAATCCTGATTTGCCTCCCTCTTTGGGAGCTCTTGGTGGTGAAACACAAAGTCTCTTGTGCATTATTGGGAGCCAAAAGTGTTGACCATGTTCTTTTCTACTGAATTGTCTTCAGAAATATTCTCCTGAGAACTAGAATACAGCGTTCAGGGGGGCTCCTCTTCTGCAGCACCAGACAAACCTCTGGGGAGTCTGTCTCCTTCTGGGCTCCAGGAACCTCTCCTGGTCCTGGGCTGGGCTCTCTCCTGCTCTTTTCATTAAAGCACTACCCACCACCCAGCCCCTGCTTCTCCAAGAGACCTTCACACGAGCCTTTTAATGAAATAGATTCCCAGGAGTCCCAGATTTGGAAAAACCACTTTTTTTCCAGCTCTTCTGCCAAAGGAGGACAGCCATGAGAGGATGTTGCTGTGGGGTCCTGACTCACTGGAGTTAATGTGTCTAGTCCAATGACCAAATTGCTCATAAATATAATAGAGATCCACAAATAAGCGTCAATTAAGAATAATAATCCAGCCCTCTGATGTTCCCGGATATTACAGATCCGGATCAATTTATGTCTCCTAAAATGTCTATTTCTCTCAGAAGTCGTTACAATTTTCTCACTAATCAAATCTAACGACAGGGTTTACAATAACCCACTGCAGAAAGGGAGATGTAGGACCGGTCCTTGGTGTTGGTTTTAGAGGTGAGCCTGGAGCCTGAGGAAAGCACGAAGGACCGTACAAACCGGACTGGGACAAACTCCGCGGCGAGATAACGTTGGAGGCTGCTGCTGGGGGGAGAACCTAAGTGTCCTGGAGGACAAGTGCTTGCTCAGCATCACCCAGCAGGGTAAGGTCTTGGGTGAGACAATGGGGAGAGATTATCTGCCAAAATATTAGATAACTGACTCTGAGCTACTTGCCCTCTCTTCGTTTTACGGTCTGCAGGGTCTATCTGATGCGGTCACGGGTATTTCTCCTCACCCCAAAGCAGATGTCTAACACCAGAAAAGGCTTCACACGTCTTGATTTCTTCCTGCCACCCGTAAAAACCCGCCAGCGTGGAGCATGAGTCTCTCTGGGAGAAACCACACGTGATGCACCGAGTCCATCCAGCCAAGGAAGAGGAGCGAAAAGACTGAATAAACCATGAGGTGCTGCCGGGAGGGTGTCGGGAGCAGAGCAGAGACGTCAGCTCACAAGGGCTGAGGAGAGGAATTCCAGTTTCCCCACGTAAACACTGGAAAGGAAACGGTGCCGATGCCTGCAATTCTCCAGCGGGTCTCCTGGTTTCCAGCGTAAACAGGATGCGCTGCTCACGCTGGACAGGTTGGAGGTTGGGGGTTTTGTTTTGCCCACTTAGCATTTTTGTGAGTGATCTCACTGGGGAACTTGATTACATAGTTTGATGATCACATTCCACTGCCACGACTGGAATATCTCAGAGAAAGAAGGATTTTTTTGCGCTGCAGAGCTGAGTGAGATCTCGTGATCAGCAAGAGGCTTCAATGTGCTCATACGGAGTCTTAGGCCTAAATTCCACCTAAAATTAAGCCCTTTCTGCTGCTCTGGCAGAGAAAAATGCCTTCAAAATGTGTAGCCCTTAACTTTGCCCTGGATGGCTTGAAGAGGTCCTCAAGGTAAATCATAGAATCATGGAATTGCTGAGGCTGGAAGCGATCTTTCAGATCATGGAGTCCAACCATCAACTTGCCACCGACAAAAGCCAACACTAAACCGTACCTGTGTCCCCACTGGCATTGCCAAGTGTTGGTGCTGTCAGTGGGTGGTGGAGAAGAATGGCTTGGGTGTATTTCATGGCTATAAAAATCCCTAAACCTCAACAGTTTGTAGAAATGCTGATGGCCCCGTAGGATTAGCTGTTTCTTACCCTGAGAACTGGGACATGCTATTTCCCACAGTAAATCAGATCAATTGCCCATCTTCCCTAATAATAGCTACCCATTCTTACTGCATTGAAAAAACCTAAGGTATCATTCCGACATTTATGGAAATATGGAGATGAAAATATTCAAGCACATTAAATCTCTTTGAAAAGCAATTAATTCAGCACCTGGGTTGTTTTTTTTTTAATTACTGTGCCGTTCCCGTTGAGAACCACATGACTCACCAACTAGGTGGAAGCAGAATTTGCTCAGGATCACATGTTTTTCCTGGAAGAGGGTTTCCATCAAAAATTAGGATGCAAAGAAATATGTAAAGCATGTATAGGTGGAGCTTGCTCAGGTAGTTAGTGGTCAGGTGTCCATACCCCTGGGCTCCCTTGTTTCCGGAGATGACGCCAGGCAAGCCATATAAAAAGGTTTGCATTTTGATGCTCACACCAGTTCATTTGACTTCTCCCTCACTCACCTGCACTGGTGAACTGGTAAGTCTTTCTCAGATTTATCAGGGGAAGATGCAATAGCTGTGGTACTTGGTTGGTCTGGTCGAAGGAATATATTACTGATCGCAGGAGTGCACTGCTCCTTCTGGTTCTGCTCCAGGGTTCATCCTGGAATGGGGGAGAGAACTTAGGGTTTGCTCTTCCTTAAGGAGCTTGCAAATGTCTTCTCACCTCTCCAGAAATTGTGGCTGTCTCGCATCCTTCTTCGTATTCTATCCTCATGAATTTTTGTCATACCTCATTAAGTCTGGAAATTAAATAAATTAGTGGATGCTGTCAGAGTAAGGCTTGGGACTTCAAAAGAGATGGGTGGGAAGAAGCATTATCTGGGAGAAGGAAGCTGCAGAACGCCTCAAGGCAAAGCTGCAGGAGGCATCTGGGAGAAGTCAAGATGAAGAAGTGAATTGGGAGCTGCAATCTCTGGGCCAACCCTTCTTTTATGAAAGGAAGAGCCTATGAATTTTGATACAATTCCAATGATGTACCATGACACACAGCTGGAGGATCTGGGATAGTGTCTGAATTTGTGGTCTTTGGGCTTTATCTTCAGAGATTAGCAAGTTCAAGGACTACACAGAAAGGGACGTGCTCTGTGGTGTGTGAACTGAAGAAGTGATAAGCAAAAGACGGGCCCTGGAACATCTACTGATTTAATTAAGAAAATAAGGAAATCAACTATTTTCATTATCATTTTATGGCTTCTGTAAAGTTTAACTGTGGGCAATTCCATAAAATTCAGGGTTTATGGCTCTCGTCTTCCCAACAGTGCTGCCTGCACATTCCAGAGGAAGGAAAAACCTGCAGAATCATTCACACGAGCCCTTTTCTCAGTCCAACCGCTGACTCCTGTGCACGTTCCGAGAGCTCAGGTGGTGAATTGTGGTTTGAGAAGAAAAGCCAAGTGTCCTGATTTTCTCTCTCTCCTTTTTTATCTTTCCCTTTAGCTTTACCAGCCCCTCGGAAGCATGTCTTACTACGAGCAGTGCAAGCAGCCCTGCCTGCCCCCTCCCATTTGCCTGCAGAAGTGCGGCAAGTGCGTGGAGCCCTGCAAGACGGTGTGCGTGGAGCCCTGCGCCACCCAGTGCGTGGAGGTCTGCCCCACTCCCTGCGCCACCCAGTGCACCACCACCTGCAGCACCCAGTGCGTGGAGCCCTGCGCCGTCCAGTGCGTGGAGGTCTGCCCCCCGAAGTGCGTCGACGTCTGCGTGCAGCCGTGTGCCACCCAGTGCCAGACCCAGTGCGTGGAGCCCTGTGCCACCCAGTGCTGCACCAAGTGCGTGGAGCCCTGCCCGCCCCAGTGCGTGGAGGTCTGCGCCTCCAAGTGCGTGGATTCCTGCGAGACCGTGTGCCTGGAGCCCTGCAGCACCGGCTGCTCCCGCCCTTGCTGATGGCCTCGACACCCCAGCCTCACCTGATGCTTCGGTCCATTGCAATATCCAGGGGCTCAGGAATACCCACGGCATGAACAACCCGGCTACAGACCCATCTGCGACGTACCAAGACCTCTCCCCACCTGGTTACCCCACGCTCTTTATTTTGACCCTAGAAAAACGTGGGGGTTTTTTTCTGAACATTTCCAGCCTGTGTCTTTGTCTCAGCACCTTTCTCTTGGTGACACCAGTTGGCCAATCCAATGCTGCTAGGCCTTGCGGGAAGCTCCTTAGCAATGGCTGTGCTGTAAGCAGTTGGTGTTGGAAGGTGCCTCCCCTTCTATTCTTCCATTCTCATCTTGTCTTTTAATGTTATCCCTCCTGTCTTTTCATGTCTATCTGCAGCAATAAAAATTGACCCTTGATGGCACCGATGTCTTCTTGCCTTTATTTCATCTCCCCCTTTCCGTGGCTGCGGACCCAAAACCGTCTCCCTTTAATTTCCACTCTAAAAGCTGTTACAGTCATGGAGGGTTTGTGCCTCATAAGTTTTAACTTAACTAACAAACATCACCCCCCCAATACTTTTCTAACAGACACTAAAAAGAATAGCATAGTCCTAGTTAAAAAGAATGGTAGGAATTAATTCCTCACCTTTATTCATCAGAGATTGTGGGTCTTTATACCCTTGATTTTGGAGGCAAATCTTAGAAACTGTTAAAAAGTAACTCTAAGTGGAAGAAAGCACCAAGTCCAAGAGAGGAGGAATCGAGACATCCTTGCTGGGATTTTAACTGCTTCTTAAAAACAGTTGGATAGAGATGAAACTCCCATTTTTTGATGGAGTCTCTGGTAGTTTTGATTAATTCTTCCCCTGATCCTCAGCGACTAACTATGGAAAAGTAGGGGATTTGGCTTGGGGAGATGAATCTTTTTTGTGGTTTGGGAACAGGTCTGAGCTGTGTGAGATGGCAGCTCTGTGCCCACGTTTGCTGCAGACGCCGCACGTGGCTTTGGGCAGGTTCCACCCCTGTTATCTGTCCCTTCCCCATCTACAACAAGGAGAAGTCACATCCCCAACCAACAGAGTGGCTGGCATCCCGGGTGTGCTCACGACTGGCAGGCAGGCTACTCTTTTAATTCACTGAAAAATGCCATTGCTTTATTTGGAGTCATCATTTTGAGCCTGCAGGAGGCCCAGTGTCTGGAGAGATGTTATAACCCACTTAAACCCCCGGGTTTTGGAGATAATGCTCCCATTGTCTGTGCATGTGACTTGCGTTCCTCTGTCTCCGTGGCAGCCACACAATTTCCATGTCTGGGCTGTAGAGAATTGCTCTCCGCCTACCGTATCATTATGGCAAGGGTGGGGAACATCTAATCTGGAAAAGAAAAGAGTTATATTTAGGTGTGTGCAAACAGGGTTACCAAATCAGCTTTTAATGAAGCCTTGTGTGCAGGTGTCGGGAGTTTAACAGATTCCTCTTTGTGTTGCTTCTGCCAACACCAAAAGGTGACACCATGGAACAGGGATAATGATGGGTAAAACACGTCTGGCTTAGGCAAACAAATCTACACCTCAACACGCCTTTCGGCTCAGACAGACGAAACAGGGGTAGGTGGGCCAGACATTCCACAGCGTGGAAGTGGAAGGGAAGACCGGGAACCTCTAATTCCTACTGTGGAACGCAAACATTTGGGGATTCAGCCATGAATTCTGCCTCGCTAATAACTGCTTGCCGGGTAACGTCAGTGCCCGCTTCCAGGCATGGCAAAAACCTTTGTCAGGAGGTCATATGCAGCTCCACCTCATGGGTTAGTCACCCATGACTGGTTTCTGAGCATCTTCACCCAGCTCTATCAATCAGCTGTGTTAGTAATGTACATTTATTTTCCCTCTCCCCCTCTCTGCTGCGAGCGTCGCACCAGGCGCCGGCTACCACCGGCGAGGACGTGCAGGTCTGAAAGCCCGGGGGGAAGTGGCAGGAGGGACCTGTTGGCTCGTGCTCATCCCGCTTCCTGCACCCATAGGAAAGACCTGTTGCAAAAGAAGCCCTGACACACCTCTCCTCTACTGCTCCTCTACACACCTGTGGTTGGGTTGGAGCATTGCTAAGATTCTCCTGACCATTTACATCCAGTGAGTAACCTCTGATCTGTGTCAGCCTCGGGGTGATGAAGACCCCTGGGGAATCTTTAAGGTCCCTTCCAGCTCTAACTATTCTATAATTCTATGAAATCAGCCACGGGTGAGGGATGTTAAGAGACAGGATGATGAGGGGGGGGTGTCCCATCAGCACCTTCTGCTCTCCTGCACCCACTGGAAACCATGTCCATCACCTCTCCAAGTATCACACATCCGTGATGGAGACCAGACTAATTCCAGGGCTGAGTATGACCCCACGGGGCACAGCACTGAGGGATGCTCAGGGGAGGAACGATCTGCCTTCTCCAGTAGAGCTAAAGGACAATGTTTTGGTTGAAACTTCTTCTCCGCTCCTTCCTTGGAATAAATTCAAGGGATTGACATGGATCTCAGCACTGGTGAGGCTGCACCTTGAGTATTGTGTCCAGTTCTGGGCACCTCAGCACAAGAGAGATCTGGAGGGCTGGAGCAAGTGCAGAGGAGGGACACGGAGCTGGTGAAAGGCCTGGAGAATAAGGCTTATGAGGATGGATTGAGGGAGTTGGGACTGTTTAGTTGGAGGAAGAGGAGGCTGAGGGGAGACCTCATCTCTCTCTACAACTGCTTGAAAGGACATTGTAGGGAGGTTGGTGCTGGACTCTTCTCAGGGGCAATGAGCGCTAGAAGGAGAGGGAATGGCTGCAAGCTGCAGCAGGGTAGGGTTAGGCTGGACATGAGGAAAGAGTTTTTCACAAAGAGAGTGGTCAGTCAGTGGAATCAGCTGCCCAGGGAGGTGGTGGAGTCCCCATCCCTGACTGTGTTTCAGAGTAGATTGGATGTGGTGTTGAGGGATCTGGTGTAGGGGAGAACTTGTAGAGTAGGGCTGATGGTTGGACTGGATGATCCCAAGGGTCTCTGCCAACCTCAATGATTCTATGATTCTATGATCCATCCCAGAAAAAAAAAATAAATTCTGCCATAACTTAATTAAACTTTATTTGTTTCACTGAAAAGCTACATGAAAGTGGAAGAAAGAATAAGGGGGAAAAGTCTCATGATTTCTTGGCAGAAATCATGTTTCAGTCTCCCTCTGGGGGAAGGAAGACAGAGAAGGACAGAAGCAAAGCTCAAAAGCACCGAGTGTCAAACACAGACCTGCTGCCCTTCCCAGCAGCTGGGATGCAGCACCCAGACCTCCCCACCCCGCTGGGATTTGTGTCAGCTGGAGATCTGTCCTGGTGATCACAGACAAAACTAGCAGGAAACACCTAAACTTTATGCAAATGTCTTCTGCTCACTCCAGAATGGATCTGAGCCATCCCTCAAACCTGAGCTGAGTTGTGGGATCTTTGCCCAGGGTCAGGACAAGATGAATTATTAATAAATTAGCCAGTTATTACCAGATTGGGTGGTGCCTTGCAGTAAAAACAACAAATCCCCCGCACCTGAAAGAGGAGGTATCTCACAGACCTTGACTGAAGCCCAGGTGTCAGTGGAGCAGGTTCTGGTTGTGAAAGATTCTGGTCATCAAGTTAATCTGTTGTCATCAGCTCCCAGGGCTGACTTCTAAAAGCATATAAAAGCCTCCCATTGGGAAGGCTTTTTAACTTCAGTGGCTTCTTCTCTTTCTCCAACAGCAGGAGATACCAGGTGAGTCCCTCTGTGCTTTCAGCTCTGACTGGGTAGGGGGGCTCTGTGTGCTCTTTCCTTGTGAGACAGGGTGGGGTTTTTTTACTTTTTATATTTTTTTTCCCTTTATTTTGTTTATCTAACAACACTTTGATCTCCTCTCCCTGGTAGCGTCACCTCTGGGCAGGTGAAAGCCATGCCATGTTATTTTGAGACTTCCTGAGGCTCCAGACAGTGCCTGGCTGACTCTTTTAACCCACAAACCCTTGTCATCCCTCAGAATAATTGTTTTCCCCCCAACTGATAAGAATCCTTGTGGGTAACCATGAGGCACTGAGTATCAGCTACCAAAGGATGGCACCCACTGGCACCTCGTTTGGTATCCATTGAGCAGCCATGGGCTGGTAACCACGGTCTCCTGGATTTCCAGGGCTCTGAGTTTCACTTCTTTGTAGAAAATCATATAATCACTGAGCAGAGGAGCTGGTCACCTGCATTTAACAGCCAGAGATGTGGGTCCTGCTCTGTGGGTCCCAGGGAACTAAGTGGAGACGTGACTGCTGGAGGAAGGGGTTGTTATCAAACTGGATTTCTTTTTTGAAAAGGCTTACAATAATACCAAAATGTCACCAGCTTTCTTTTCCTCTCTGACTCCTAAAGACCGCTCTGAGGGTCACTTTAAAACTCCTCTCCCTGTTCCTCTTCCCTCGACTTCTGTAGCTACTTGCCTCTTTGGATCACAGCTCTGTTTAGGGTGGGTTTTGCCTCCTCTGCTCATTTATGCTTAAATAAGTTTATACCCTGGGGCCTTTGAGCACCTGATCTCCCCAGAGGCCAACAGTGATGGGAGCCCAGGAGAACAATATGGGGAAGCTACAGCAAGCTGGAGTCACCAGCACAGATTTAACCTGAACAGCAGCATCCTCAGGGATTTCCAAAGGGTTTTCTTGCAGCTTGGCTGGTAGGACTAACTCTTAAAGGCCCTTCACTGTTGGTTTGATGTCAAAGCTGAAGAACTGGCTGAAACTCTAGAATCCAGAAAGGAGAAGCACGTAAGGCTCAAAGTAACTGAAACGGCACCTTGGTTGTCTTCCAGGCTTAGCGAAGATGTCTTCCCACCAGCAGAAACAGCAGCAGCAAATCCCTTCAAAATGCCAGGAAAAGTGTGCTCCAAAGTGTGTGGAGCAATCCCAGGCCCCGAAGGGGCAGGTCAAGTGTCCCGTGAAGAGCATCCCCCAGCAGCAGCAGCAGCAATGCCCAAAGCAGAAGTAGCACTGGCAGCACCGGCCACAAAGTGCCACAGAAGATGCAAAGGCTCATTTCCAAGCTCTCCTCCTGCTGGCTGGCTCTGCCAGAACAGCTAGGAACTTGCAGCACGCCTCCTCTGACTGCGAGCAGAAATCGCTGCACAAAGAGATGCAATTCATTAACTTCAGTCACCCTCTGCTATAAAAGAACCCAACATAATAATCATGTGGCTGTTTTTCTTCTTATCTTTAATTCAGAACACGCAGCAATAAAGTCATAAGCAACCTCATTACTCGCTTCCTGATTTATTTTTCCACTTTACTGCTATCACTCATTCTGTTTTGCTATTTTTCTATTAACCAAAGAATTACCTTTCAAACACACACTTGTACACAGGGATCCATACACCTTTGTCTTCCAGAATTCCCAAGGAGTTAGTTGTCCCTATCTTTTGCTTCAGAAAGCTACAGCTACTGATGGGATGACCAGAGAATCATATAATTACATGACCGAATAGAATAGGCATAATGTCTAGAGGAAATGAGACCCAAAATGATCATCATTTCCAAAGGGTGCTTTAAATTTGGGGTCCCTGGGGGCAGAGCTGCTGCCTGGGTGTCAAAATGGCTCAGGGTTGATGTAGTCCCTGTTTTGGGGTGATTTTGCAAGTAGTTTTCATCTTAAACGGGGGAAACCTGGCTTTGTGAAAGACTCAATATTCTGAAGTATAGTCTTGTGGGTCTTTCAAAACAATAAATTGGGGGTTTAGTGTCGACTCTCCTACAACTGCTGAGAGGTGAAGAGTCTTTGGAAGTTGTCAGCTCCAGAAGGAAGCTTGTGCTTGCTCAGAATGGACAGTTTTGGTTTAAAGAGGAGCCAGAACGTTTTGGTTTCTCAGCCAAAGACAGGACATTACGGGAACAGACAATTGCTTCTGTTTTACCTCATACTGGGACACCCGGCTCATGAATTTCCAGTCAGCTGGAAGAGCAGAGGAGGGAAATTACAGAAATGGAGTGAAACTGGTGTCTGGCAGACAGACCCAAGCTTGCTCTGCAAACCAGCAGCTGCGTGTCTCGCTGTGATTCCGTGATCAGACGATGGGGTTGGATGCACCTAGCGCTCATCCAAGAGGTATGGGGCCAAACTGAGGAGATATCATCGCTCCTGGCTCATCCAAAGTGTGGGGAAAAACTTGTTTGCTTGTGCTTGCAACCTGCCTGGTAGACCTGCCCACGGCTGACGTCTGCTGAAGGTCACAGACTGGCTCTGAATGTGCTTAAATGGGGACAGGCTGGCCCTGGGGACAGCTCGGTGGGAGCCCTGTGGGGATGGGGTGGTCCACTGAGCGGTGCCTCAGTGCCAGCAGCCACCCAGTGGCCTGACACAGTTCTGGGGGGTCTTACAGGTTCTCCAAGCTGGCCACCTGGAGATGAGCGATGAACCCAGGGTGCCCTGTGAACACCCAGGTTTCTGAGTCCCAACTTGCCCAGCTTTGAGGCTAAAAAGCGCCTGCTTGGGGCAAGCTGAGGTTCCTTTTCACCTTTTTAAGCAGAAGCTTTTAAAAAAAAAATCCCCACGACTCGGTACTCAAAGACGTTTTTATTGTTAATTTTTCACAGTGAAATAAATCCTGGATACAATATCAGCCTAAAATAATTAGAGGTACGTGCCAAACACACCCGCAACAACGCCGTGTGGCGAAACGTGTTCCAGGGTGTAGCTGAGACAGCGCTGGGTGTGCTCCCTCCTTTATCCTGCCGAGCAGATGGAAGCCACGCCTGGGGTTAATCTATTTCAAAACACGTCTGGATGGGATTTAATTACCTATACATTTTCCATAATCTCAGCTTGAGCTGTTCTTTTACACATCCTAGGAAATCCAAGGGGAGCTCTCTGATTACTACCGATTCAAACGAGGCAGATAATTAAGAGGTGATGGCTCTGCTGTAAAAATCTTTCTATTTCCTCTGGCCTAATTCTTCTTATTATTCTTTTTTTTGATATGTAGAATATATTCAGCACTGTGGGTTCAGGATTCAGGAAGTCTTGCTGCCCTTGACCAGAACCCCTCAGCAGCAGGTTCTGCACAAACCTCAAACCCTATTATCAGTAGGCAAAACCCCTAAGTGCAAGGTGGGGGGTGGCATTTGGGTGCAGGGAGCTGGGGAGGAAGGCATGAAAACCAGGAGGCAGCGTGAGGGTCTGGGTGAAGAGCTGTAGGTCCCTAATTTGGGTCAAATTTGAATATTTAGCTTAATAAAGTGACTGGAGCCCCTCTGCTGAGAGAACAGGCTTGAGAGAGTTGGGGGGATGGTTCAGCCTGGAGAAGGGAAGGTTCCAGGGAGACCTTGGAGCCCCTTCCAGTCCCACCAGGGGCTCCAGAAAAACTGGGGAGGGACGCTGGATGAGGGAGGGGAGCCATGGGACGAGGGGGAAGGGTTTGAAGCTGAGAGGAGATGGAGCTGAGATGTGGGGAAGAACTTTGGTGTGAGGGTGGTGAGAGCCTGGCCCAGGTTGCTCAGAGAGAAGCTGTGGCTGCCCCATCCCTGGAGAAGTTGAAGGCCAATATTGGAAGGGGCTTGGAGCCACCTGGGCTGGTGGGAGATGTCCCTCCCCATGGGTGGGGGTAGGAACAAGATGATCTTTAAAGTGCCTTCCAACCTAAACCGTCCTACACCTCAAGCGTGCCATCATGCTCTTTGGTCTGTCTCTGGGTCTTTGAAAGCCAGAGAGAGGATGGGAGAAGGCAGAAGTTCAGGCTGCTGGGAAGCTGGGTGCACATGCCTATACCACCACCCTATGGTCTATCAAGAGTCCCGAGAGGTGTCAGTTGGCGCTGGGCTGTTAGTATGGGGTGACACTGGCGTTAGCTGCGGGGGGGAGCTGGGAGCTGTGCTTCCTACCAGGAATTCTGCAGTGAAGAAAAGGGTGTTGGAAAAATGACCTCTGACTGTAAGACGTGGGGAGAGGTCTGGTTTGGCCACCTTCTTCTCTCTTCAGGGCTTCACTCGTCAGCAACGAGTTACTTCTGCATGGGTGGCCACTGGGTGGGCTGCTTCACCTGCTGCTGCTCGATGGGAGGAGGGCATTTCTCTGGAAGGAAGCCCTTCCCTGGCTCAGGGATTGATATGGGGATCTCCTTGCACTCCTGCTTCTGTTGGGGACATGGGACAGGGTCAGGAACAGGGATTGGCACCGGGATCTCCTTGCACTCCTGCTTCTCCTGAGGACACGGCACGGGGTCAGGAACAGGGATTGGCACTGGGATCTCCTTGCACTCCTGCTTCTGCTGGGGACACAGCACAGGGTCAGGAGATGGAACAGGGATTGGCACAGGGGTCTCCTTGCACTCCTGCTTTTCCTGGGGACATGGCACGGGGTCAGGGCATGGAACAGGGATTGGCACAGGTGTTTCCTTGCACTCCTGCTTCTGGGGACATGGCACGGGGTCAGGAACAGGGACTGGCACTGGGATCTCCTTGCACTCCTGCTTCTGCTGGGGACATGGCACGGGGTCAGGAACAGGGATTGGCACCGGGATCTCCTTGCACTCCTGCTTCTGCTGGGGACATGGCACAGATTCAGGGCACGGAACGGGTGTTGGCACTGGGATCTCCTTGCACTCCTGCTTCTCCAGCAGAGATGGAGTTGGCTCAGAGCAGGAAACAGGGACTGGCACCGGCAGCTCTTTGCACGCTGATTTCTCTTCAGGGCATGGAACGGGTTCAGGGCAGGACACAGGTGGGAGAGTTGGTGGGAGCTTGCATTGCTGCTGCTGCTGCTGCTCCTGGGGTGGACACTTGGGTATGACGACCACTGGTGTTTCTCCCTTGCCTGGTTCCACCACCGGTGTTGGCAATGACACTGTTTTTTCTGGTACCACCACTACTGGGACTGGTTCTGGACAAGGTGTTGGGACTTGGACTTCAGTTTGCTGCTCTGGACACTGGACAGGCTCATCGTACAGCACGGGCTCTTGGCTTTGCTTCGGGATGGTTTTGCTCAGGCCGGGCGGGAGGGTGATCTCCTGCTTTATTTGCATTTGATTCAAAGACATCTTCGCAGGAAACAAGGTTATCTGAAAGAAATGTCAGAGCATTATTGTGTCTGCTAAATGGACTGTGTTGGGGTGAGGGTGGAATGATTATAAGACACGTGAATCAGCTGCAAGAGCAAAGTTCTCTTAGTTCTCCCCTGGTTTCCCAAGGTGGGCAGCTTGGCTCAGAAAGAATCATGATCTGCTCTTTCTTTTCCCTCCTGCCTTTCAGCTCCCGCTCTGGCTCTGCCTTATCTTGTTCCTCCTCTCTGCTCTGCAATGCAGGGACAGCCCAGTCAGGTCTGACCCAGGTAAAGCCACTCCTTTGAACCTGGAGCTCATTTACACTTCACAGCTCTTGGCTCTTCCCACTGCCTTAACTCCCTTTCATTGCTGTGCCGGGGAACTGATGAGAGGAGCTGGGGAATGGCAGATCTGCTGGTTTGATAACGGTTTCAGAAAGTTAAAAATAAAAAAGGCCGCTGAAGACAGACATTTAAAAACGTTTGGTTTGTCAAAAAGGAGGAAAACACAAATCCGGGCCCAACGGGGTATTTTCACCTTGAGAAAACCGAAATACTTACTTTGGTTTTGCCCATTTTGAAATGGTTTTCCAGATTTTACTTGGGATTAGAAACCTGAGGTGCTGAGGTCTCACCCAGTAAGCTGCTATCTTTCTGTGCCCTTGTGAGTGTTTGCAGTACCAATTAGCCAGCTCCTCCTCTCGCTCCAGTTTCACTCTGACCTCACTGATGGTGTAAGGGACTGAGGTTACCCGTGGCACGGTCCTTCCAGCTTGCATGGAAAAGAATTAGCAGCGCTAATGGGTCCCTATGTTTCTGGCTTAGCACGGCCACTAATAACACATGTAGCTGGCATGAATCAGAACAATTCTGGGATTTCTTCTCCCAAGGCAACACCCCACGTGAGAGAGGCCAAAGCATTTTTCCTAACTCGTGAAACCCCCTCTCATAGAAAGGTCCATGAGAGGGAAACTGAGGCTCAGCCGGCGCCGTGTCTCTGGCAAAACCTGTGTTGCTGTTTTTCTATGAGTACAAACAGAAGGTTAGGATCACAGGAGGGTTGGTTGGAAGAGGCATTTTTAAATCTCCTCAACGCAGGACTAGCACCAGCACAGGTCCTGTGGGAGTGTGCAAGCGCCTCCCCCTCTCAGCACATCGTCAAAGCAAATTAATTCTGCTCTTCCACCTCCTCCTAGATCCTCCAGATGGATATCACTTGTCTCTTGATCTGGTCTTGATAAGGATCTGATAAGATCCTAAGCCAAATGGATATATTGCTCTCGACACGGTTAGCGTGAATGATGCTGCACCCTGGGAACACTTTCACCCTCCCACTCCCTACAGACCCTCGACCTCCCCAATTCTGTCTTTAACAAAATAACGCTTCAGTGAAACCAAACTTCTCAAAATATTCTTCTTATAAATAGCAGAATCGGAGAGAACAGCTTTGGAAGGAGCTTCAGGGGACCATTTAGACCTGCTGCTTCTTCCCTGAAGGCAGGATCGGTTATACCTAAACCAACATAATTTTATCTAATCTCTTCTGCAGCAGAAAGGATCTAATTTAGCACTTTGCTATCCTCAGATTTACACACAACCTGCATTTGCCTTGCAGAGTCATTCCAAGGCTTCTTGTCCTACCCCAATGCCTGCAATTTCCCTCCTTTGCCGGAATCTTTTGCATATGCAAAAGCATCAAATAAAACGCTTCTTTAAAGAGTCTGCCCACGTTAAGCCAGGCAGTAAAATTCCAGACACCCCAAAGTAGTATCAGCGTGCTCCAACTTACCCAACCGGTCAACAGGGAGAAGCGTGAAGTCAAGTGGATGGTGGAGCAGGGAGATTTGAGAACTTTTATATGGTTTCAAAGCCCTGCCTTCTGGGAATGAGTCCTCCTAGGTAATGAGCTCATTCTTTCACAACTGCCGTTGTGTGTTTCCTCCACGGGCTTGTTTCACACGTAGGCATTGTGAAGAGAGGCTTTTGGTGCAGAATGCCTCTTAATCCCCCTGACTAATGTGATCTAACAAAAAAAAAACCCCAAAACAATACAACCCCAAAACTTTCTGCCTCAATAAAGGTCGTACCCTCAGGTTAACAGATTCACTGCAGGCCAAGACCAGGACCAGGGGACTCATTGCGGTGTCAACCACCGTGGTTCCACTTCAACCCAATTTGTCAGCCAGTGCCCCCCTTCTTAAGATGGATTTGTAGTTTAAGACGGGCTGGGGGAGTCTAGTCTGTACTTCTCTCACCTGCTCTTCATCAATGATTTCTCTGAGGTGACTTTCTCGTGCTTCTCTAACACTCATGATGGATGGGTTTATTTTTGCTGCCCGTGAAGATCTTCACAGATTTCGTTCTTCTTCCATTTCGGAGTGGATAATTTTGAATGTGTGCTGTTTTCCACGGGGCAGAGGATGCAGCTCCCACCCACCTGATCGGGGCAGAAGAGGGAGCTGAGTTTATTTCGTGTATCGTGTGAAAAGCTGAGGGATTTGTTTTAATAGTGTCCGAGTTTTATCACACCCAAATGGCATCGGGACGTTGGCCTCATTTAGGTGCCAGAATGGCATTTGAAAAGACATTTTAACCTCCCTGTGAAATAAAGGGAGCTTATACACCTCCACTTTTGTGGATGGAACACGTGTAAGCATTGTTCCATGTAAAAAAACATACTGAGTATAGCTCACTGCTGGTTATCCCCAGGATCTCGGGGAGCGGTGAGGATACAGGTCAAACAGTCCTCATTTCTGATGGCAGGATGACTTTTCAGCAACGGAGACTGATGGTGTCCCACACGGGGGTGAGTTTCATCACATCTGCCTGCCTTGGGATTATCTTTGTCCATTTTGCCAGAGCTCTTATCAGAGCAGGCGCTGCCGATGCAATCGTGGAGACAGGCTGAGCTGGTACCCATCCCCGCTCGGGATTCCTGGGCTGCGAATGTCAGCAGCTGTTTCCAGCTGTGGTGTAACTTCCTCTGGTGACAACCCTTTGGCAACTGAAGGGCAGAACACCTGATTTTTAGACCACGCCGTCTTCTCCTCTAGGGTGACTTCATCCGTGCAACTTCCTTTCTTGCCTCACGGCAGGTGGGGCCCTGCCTGGCTCTGGAAGATGCTTGATTTTAGTCACCAACCATCGCTAGAGAGGGGAAAATCCCCTCCCAGCCCTGACTCAGGGCTCCCCTGCTGCTCTGCTGCTCCAAACTGCAGTTGCAGCTCTGCTGAAGGCAGGACCTAGGACGCTTTCCAACAGCAGAGAACCTGCCCGTCTGCTTTCTAGGGAGCACCGGGCTTCGCGGTTATCAAAATAGCCCTTCTGCTGAGCCAGGCTCCTGGAATACAGCAGGAAGATAAGAGGGAATAAGCTCAGACTCGTGAAAAAAACCAACACCCCAAACCAACCAAAAACCTTGAGTTTTATCGTTGCACTTGGCCTGAATTGGGCAGAGCAGGCGGGTTCAGAAGGAGACAGCGCATTTCATGAGAGCAAGCATCGCATTTGAATATTGGTGCAATATCCCCAAGGGAATATGCACCTGCAGGTCAGAACTTCAGTAACCTTTGTTACGCCCCACCTGAGAGCAGGAGGGCAGGTAGCGCTCACGGAGCAGCGCTGAGGCACAGGCTGCCCAGCCGTGGCTGTGTGTTGAGACATGGCTTTGGTTTAAGCAAGCAGTGAGGTTTCTGGAAGCTTTCAGGTGTCTAGTTTTCAGCCTTAACTTGCAACATCGAGTGAGTAAAGAAAATCACTTTCCATCGCTGGAAGGGAGACGACCTGAACCCTGTCTGGAGATCAGAAGGTGGGGCCATCCTGACCTTAAATACTGGTTTTGGGCCAGGTCTGGAGAGGCTCGGGGAAGGTCACTTCACCTCCATGTCAGCAACCACAGCAGAAAAATGGTGCTAATTATCCTCAAAGAGGCTCTGAAGTCAGCCCGTGGAAAGGGAGTGAATGTTGTTCCCATAGGAGAGGTGTAATTGCTTTCCCCTTCCATGTGAATTGCACAAAGACTATTTTTAGAGGCCAATGCCATGTGCAGGGAAACCTGCCTCACAGAAGCATTCGGGAAACTATGGGAGAGACGTGCGTTGGGTGAGGTGGCTTCACAGTGAACGTGGAGCTCAGCAGCTCCTCAGCTCCCAGCTGGAGGATCCCAGCTCAGCTCCCAGTCGATACTGAACTTCTACCACCAACTCCGGGGCAGATAACACCACAAGTGAGAAAAATACTGGCCTGAGCCCATCCTTCTTCCTAGACAGAAAGTGCTACTCCAGCTCCCACACATCTGAGGTGGCAGCCCATCAGTGGCCTTGCAAATGCTGATCAGACTAGATGATCTTTAAAGGTCCCTTCCAACCCAAACTATTCTATGATCCTGTGATCAGGTAATTAATCCCTAAAAGTCTAAGATGGATCTCTGCAGCAGCATGAGGTCTGCAACTGTCTATTTTATTTGGTGTGTCATTGAGGTGAGCATCTCCACGTTTCTAAAGGTCCTGAAACTGTATTGCTTCAGTCAGAAGAAAAAGGATTATCTTTTTTAGAAGTGAAGACCACTGTGGAGGACCTCAGCTCAGGATGGGAAGTGCTCATGAGGATCCTGGCCTCACTTCTGCTCGGATACTCTCTGGTTTTTCTCCCTCCAGTACTTTTAACCTTTGTGCACAGAGAAAAACGATCTGAGGAAGCTCTTGCACTCCTAGATTTCATGTCTTGGTGTGAATCAGAAGTTGCTGAACTGGATCTCCCAAGACATGGCTCGCCCTGATGGCTTAATTAGACACTGTTTCGTTAACACCCCATCTTGTTCTTTATTATTGTGTCTGTCATCATTTCAGGGTGGACATCTTGATTGACTCATCTCACGAGACAAAGGACATAATAACCTGTTACCGAGTACCCTAGTATCGGTCTGTCTGCCTGTGGGTCCAGGCACTCAAGCTTCTGCAGACTTTATCTTCTCTCCTGGAGCTGGAGACCCCATGTCAAGTCATGTTACAGAATCACAGAATCTCAGGGATTGGAAAGGACCTGGAAAGCTCCTCCAGTCCCATCCCCTGCTGGAGCAGGAACACCCAGAGCAGGGCACACAGGAGCCTCCAGGTGGGTTTGGGATGTCTCCAGAGAAGGAGACTCCACCACCTCCCTGGGCAGCCCCTGCCAGGGTTCCCTCACCCTGAAGAAGTTTTTCCTCATATTGAAGTGGCACCTCCTCTGTTCCAGCTTGCACCCATTGCCCCTTGTCCTGTCATTGGGTGTCACTGAGAAGAGCCTGTCTCCATCCTCCTGACACTCATCCTTTCCAGATTCATCAACATTCAGGAGGTCACCCCTCAGTCTCCTCTTCTCCAAGCTCAAGAGACCCAGAAGAAGAGAAGCTGGTCACCCTCAGGGATGGCCAAATGCTGTAGCGTCCAAGTACTGGATATGAAGTGTCTGTGCTTCAGTACTTTTTTTCCCTGCCTGTTATTCCATGAGTGATTCCTCTGGTTTTTGACACAATACAGCACCTGAGCTTCCCAGGAACCGGACCTTTTCCCATTAGACTGACATTAATGGATTAGTTTAACAACTTGAGACGCACATGGCTGATTCACCGCCCTAACTCTGTGACTCTACATTCATAGTTATAAAACCTCCTCCGTAAACTCACCAACCTCCATCTTAAAGCTTGGTATGTATTTTGATTCCAATTTTCTGATTTGGTGGCCTCTTCCAGAGCCTCCCTGTGCTGCTTCTCGAAAATCTTCTCCCAATTCCCCGCCTCAATTTATCCCCAACTGCTCCTTGCCGAATTACCGTGCTTCTCGAGCACAACGGGTTGCCTCGTGGAAAACCCACTGGGAGACTTTCCAGTCAGCCATCTCATCAAAGAGCCCAACTCTCCAGGGCTCCATTCGTACACTCGAGCTCAGGAAAGACCTTGTTGGAGTTTAGCCCATCATCAGCCTTTTCTAGCCCTTACCCCGGGCCGTGCAATCATAATCCCCCTGTGCTCAGCACTGGGGAGGCCACACCTTGAGTCTGGTGTCCAGTTCTGGGCACCTCAACACAAGAGAGATATCGAGGTGCTGGAGCGAGTACAGAGGAGGGACACGGAGCTGGTGAGAGGCCTGGAGAATAAGGCTTATGAGGATGGATTGAGGGGGTTGGGATTGTTTAGTTTGAGGAAGAGGAGGCTGAGGGGAGACCTCATCCCTCTCTACAACTGCTTGAAAGGGCATTGCAGAGAGGTTGGTGCTGGTCTCTTCTTACAGAGAATTACAGGAGAGGGAATGGCTTCAAGCTGCAGCAGGGGAGGGTTAGGCTGGACATGAGGAAAAAGTTTTTCCCAGCAAGAGTGGTCAGTCAGTGGAATCAGCTGCCCAGGGAGGGGGTAGAGTCCCCATCCCTGACTGTGTTTC
>VZTM01039030.1:30789-58538 GCA_013400555.1 Jacana jacana
GTGTCTCACACCAGTCTGCCACCAAGTGTGTCCCACAGCAGCCGTGTGTCACCAAGTGTGTCCCACAGCAGCAGTGTGCCACCAAGTGTGTCTCACAGCAGTGTGCCACCAAGTGTGTCCCACAGCAGTGTGAGACATCCTGTGTGCCACAGCAGCAGTGTGCCACCAAGTGTGTCCCACAGCCGTGTGCCACCAAGTGTGTCCCACAGCAATGTCAGTCAGGAGGGATTAAAATTTCGAGTCACTCCAAGAAGTACTGCTCTGCACCCAAATGGCCCTGGTAGAACAGAGTGGGGGGACAGAAGGTCCTTCAGAAAAAGCAGGAGGTTCAGCTTCAGGGCAGGGGTTATTTCTCTCCTCCCACCACCTGCCAGCTGCTTCCTGTGGCCTAAATCTGCTTTATCTACGTTTTTTTTCCAGTCCTTCCCCTGTAGCTCAGCTCTGCTTTGGGGCAGGTTGTGACATTTTTGTCCGTGGCTGCACTCCAGGTGCTTGCGGTTCGCACCTTAGTCTGCTAGAAAGCATAGTTTAGTGGGAGGCGATTAAATTCTCACCTGATTCAACCTGAGTTGTGACTTTGAAGAAAAACAAAAATACGAAAAATTAAAAAAAAAAAAGAAGAAAAAAAAAAAGAAAAGGAATAGAAATGCCAAGGGGGCCTGGATCACGATGGCACCACGAGGACCTCGGCAGGAGAAGGGCTGGCCCTTACCCAACTCTGGGTTTAGGCCTTGGGAGATGATGCTCGGGCCAACCTGGATTCCACCAGGCTGTGAGTTCTCCAAACCAGCAGGGACTGGGCCAGCAAATGCGGATTTGCTGCCTGAAGGGTGCACGAATTCTTATTCCCACGGCCTTCCCTTCGGAAGGTGGCCCCGAAACTCCCGCTGCTTTAAGAGACGGGCTCCACCTGGACTTCACCAGAGTCCCCAGACAAGAGGGCACGTCCCGCTTGGCGAAGCTGCTCCCTTGCCCAAATTTTACCCCTGGAAGTTTTTATCCACCTGGTTGCTGCTCCTGAATACCCAAACCGCAACCTGAAGCAAAAGAAAGTCCTCGAAATAACGCCGAAAGCTGTAGCACGACTATTCTATAAATGTTTGAGCTGTAAAAGCCAGTAACTATGTTCTTTGTGCTGCCTGAAGATGTGTACACTGCACTGAAAATAAGCCATATATATATATATAATACTTAAATAAACATACTTGTCTGACTCCAGATTAAATATCTTGTCTTTTTGGCCTCTGGTGGTTCCTCCTTGTTAAATATAGTGAACTCCTGTCTGAAAAACACCCCAAAAAAAACCCTGTAATATGCCCTATCATTATGAAAATGAGCAGTAGCTCAGGCTTAAGTGGCTCGTGCGTATTTGGAGGGTAAAAACAAGTGTTGCAAGACGAAAGGGAGGGTGTGACTGGGGCCAGGACGCTGCCCTGCATCCTGCCCTGCTCCACCCTTGCTGGGTGACCTTGGGGTGCCACGGCGGGCTGCCCTCTGAAGGCCAGGAGGTGGCACCTAGCAACAAAGAGGTGGCACCTGGTTGCTTCCTTGGGGTGCAGAGCGTGTGATGGGAGAGCAGACCCTTTCCTGCACCTCCTCCTGAACGTCCAGAGATGATGAGATGCTGAGAACTTGTAGAGTAGGGCTGATGGTTGGACTTGATGATCCCAAGGGTCTCTTCCAACCTCAATGATTCTATGATTCTATGATGCTTCAGCAAGACCAGCAGTGACTGTGGCCCTCCTTTCAGAACCAGAGATGCTCTCACAATCCAACCCAGTGTCTTGTGTCCCCTTCAAAACCAAGAAATGGCCTTCTGAGGAGCAGCCACATCAGCGTGGTTTTCCCACAGGAGCCAGAGCTTACGGGTTGTTAGGAAAATCTTCCTGGGTGGTGGGTGGCCAGGTGGCACAGGACCTCCTCTCATAGGGATGGAGTGGCCACCAGAGCATGGAGCTTGTTTTGGAGGTGGCCACGATGGAGTCTGGTTCTGACCCTGGCTCTGACTCACCCTGTGCCGCCAAGTGACCGCAGCACGATGTGCCTCAGTTTCCCCTGGGCTTAATTGGGAATAATAATAGCCCCCACAACGGTGTCCCATGCGGCGCTGAGCGTCTGTCTGAGATGAAAGGGCTTTACAGATGCTAATTATGACCATGGGGATGACAGGACACGATGTTATCATCGGGTTAATATTTTGCTACCTGCACTGGAAACACTAACCTGAATATTAACCTTACTTGGAGGCTACTTGTGCTGGAGCCTGCCCAGGAACTGCATTTATGGAGCTTATAAAAACTGTATTAAACTGCTCTCTGACGCCAGCCTCATTCCTAAAATCTTGGGTCGGATCACTGGGCATTAAAAAGGGTGTGAACCACAATGAAAGTTCAGGAAATCCAGGTTGGATTCTGTGCTTTTGTCTCCAGCCCTGGAAAAGAAGAGGAGAAAATAATCAGAAATGTAAACCACAAGAGAACATTGAGGCTTCTGGATTTTCTGGTGAAAACGGAAAGAGAAAACTTACTGGGTGGTTCATACCAGCTGTGACCAGCAGCAGCAGGGAGGGGATTGTCCCCCTGTGCTCAGCACTGGGGAGGCCACCCCTTGAGTCTGGTGTCCAGTTCTGGGCACCTCAGCACAAGAGAGATCTGGAGGGGCTGGAGCGAGGGCAGAGGAGGGACACGGAGCTGGGGAAGGGCCTGGAGAATAAGGCTTATGAGGATGGATTGAGGGAGTTGGGATTGTTTAGTTGGAGGAAGAGGAGGCTGAGGGGAGACCTCATCNAAGACCCTTCATATGGTCCAATCATAAACCTAACACTGTCAAGACCATGCCAAGACCTTGTCCTTAGTGCCACGTCCACACATCTTTTAAACACCCCCCCTGGCAGCACCCCCAGTTGCGAAACTTCCCACCTACTCCACGACCAGTTAACTGATTGCCCCGCTTTTTATCTCAACCTGGGGGAGCTCGCCTGGATTCCCAGCGTGCTGGAACCCCATCCAGAGGATTTGGACTTGCATGAAAGGGGAAGGAAACCATAAAAATCCCAGGGTTTCTGTAATACATGGCTCCCTAAAGAATGCATTCCTTGCCCGCACTTACACCCGTGCCACTCCTCATTGTCCCCTGGGTTTACTGGTGGCACAAGGAGGGAACAAAGGGAGGGGTGGCTGGTGCAGAGACCGTGCAGCAGAGCAAGGGATGGGAATTCTGAGTTTTTGGGATGGGAGCCGGGTTGGATTCCTCCCCCTTTTCCCTGGGCCACCCCAGGGCTCCCGCTCCTCCCTCCTCCTCTTTGTTGTGCCCGGAAAAGCGTCACCTCTTTCAGCAGGTTATTCACTTGGTGGCAAGTCCTTTTTAGTAGCCGTCTTGCCTTTAGCCCAAGGCTTTCTCAGTCCCAATCATCCAGCTCTTCCCCGGGCTCCCAGTGCAGGCCAAGGAAGTCTGCGTGCCAGAGTAATTACGGTCTGCAAAAAGCCACCAAGAGTCCTTCCCAAATGGTGTTTTCAAAGGCACCGAAGAGGCTTATGCTGGCAGGTCCCATGGAAATGAGGAGTCCCTTGGGTGGTGCTTTGGGTGGTCTCAAATGCCATCTTCTTCTGGGTGGAAAGGAGCGTTTGACCGGGCCTGGGTGTGCTGGATGATGTGGGGATGCACAGTGTGAGGAGCATGAGCAGCCCCTGCACAGGGTGTCCTCTGAGGGTGAGGAGACACTGGTGTGAGATGGGTGTCCTCTGCCTACTCTGAGGGTGGTGAGAGCCTGGTCCAGGTTGCCCAGAGAAGCTGCGGCTGCCCCATCCCTGGAGAGGTTCAAGTCCGGGTTGGATGGAGCTTAGAGCAACCTGGACTGGTGGGAGGTGTCCCTGCCCAGGGCAGGGGGTGGAATGAGATGGTCTTTGAGGTCCTTTCCAACTCTAATGATTCCATGAGTCCTTGGCCTGCCAGGGGCTTTGCTGGCTCAGCACACTGGCCGGTTGTCCCTCATGGAGCCAGATGTCCCGGCAGCGCCCGGTGGCGATGGCAACCCCACAGAGTGAGGACGGCCATTCCCGCCGGCGTGAAGCCACACGTGGCTGGGCCAGGGCTGGCAGGCAATTAGAGCATCACCCAACCAAACCACCTCACTCCCCTAGGGCACTTATTCACTGTATAAAAGCTCTAGCATCGCGGGGCTCTCCTAGGCACTTCTCTCCGGTTGTTCTCACTGATGAAGTGGGTAAGTCTGGCTTTTACTGGAGCTCCTGAAATGCTGGTTTATTCCTGGGTGGCCAGAGCAGGCAGAGGTCCTGCCTGTGGACTCGTGGAGAAGCATCCTCAGGGTGGGGATGCTGCCTTCAGCATCGGCGCGCGCTGCTCCGACAGCAGGAGCTTCCCTTCTGTGCCGAACTGAAGAGTATTGGGAAGGCACTTCCAGATGGACTGTGAAGTCAGGAGGGGGATTTGGGGGGGTCTTTCTACATTTTTGGTTAGATCTAGTCCAAAGGAAGCTCTTGAGCAAAGGAAGGGCTGGATGCTGGCGGGGGTCAGAGATGAGCTTGCCCAGGGAAAGGCAACTCCTCTAAAGGCAGCGGCGCGGAGAAACTGAAATGGAATTTAAACAAAGGGACTTTGTCGAGGCTGCCCAACTTCAGTGCCAAGGTGGAAGTCAGCAGAGAGACCCTAGCTAAATACTGAACCCATTTAAAATTTCTATCTAGGGTAAAAGAAAAAAATAAAGGATAAAAATAAGTCCCTGGAAGCAAATAATCCCTCCACTTTAGAAGTTTTTTTGATCTTGATGGGCATCACCAGATACTTTCTCATCGTAGGTCTAGTAGTAGCAATTGCTATCATTGTTTTTCAGTGGGCTGGTTGTATTAGTCGAAGGTTATTCTAATTGTAGTGATAATAAGTTTTCCTAATGACAGGAACACACAGCAATTGTTATTCATAATAGTCAGACAGTGATAGGCTTTTGGAAGATAAAAACGCCTTACTGTAATTATAGCCAGAACAGGGCTGTTCAGAAAATGCTGTTTCTTCACAGGCATTTAATTATCTGCCTTAATCTCCAAATAATGTTGACATGAAAAAAAACAAACATTTTCAGGCAGAGCATCTTTCACACATCAGTGCTTCCTGTTCTGCTCAAAATAATCCTGTTAAAAACTCAGAAAACTGAACCAAACCCTGAAACTGGGGTTTTCCAGAGTGGGGAAGGATGTGGGATGGTTCCTGCTGTGGCTCGTGGGGCCAAGGCAACGGGAGATGTTTCAGGAGGAGAGTGTGGACCATGGTGCCAGCCTGTCCCTTCCCCAGGGACGTGGCCTGGGCTGAACTCCCCTCCGTGTCGCTCGCACAGGGGCTGCCAGCACGAGGTTTCACTGTCAGAGCTGGTCCACCAGGCAGGGCAACACTGGCTCTTTGGGCTACCACAACCAAAGGGCACGGTGGCTCAGTCTGACCATCGAGCAAGACCAGAGGCTGCTACAAAAGGGTTTAAACTGAGTGAGGAAATGGGTACAACTCATTGAAACTCGACCAGTTAACACCAGCTGAGATCTTTTGCCTTGAGAGCTTCCCCTTCAGTGCAGTGGTTTCACCAGTCACTTAGAAAACATCCTGTTGTATTTCTTTCTTGGTTGCTTTCTTTATTTAATTATTTCCTTTCTTGAAGAAGCTTAAATAACCGTGTGGAGGAGGGACTGGAGGGACTGCACAGCTTGCAGGGGGCTACGCTGGCGAGCTCGGAGTCTGTAATTGCGGGGTGCCAGCCCTGTGGGAGCGTGAATGGGCAGGAGGGCAGGAGGCAGGCAGGTCATACGTGCTGCCACGAACCTGTCCTTACCCTCAGTGAGCTAATTTAACCTCAGCTTGGGTTTGCCTGCCTGAACTACAGCCACACCTGAGTATTGCAGCACGGGCACACCTTTAATTTTGGCTTTGCCTTTCATCTAGGGCGCTTGGGAGTTGCAGGGCGTCCCACTGGGGACACAGGAGGTTGCCAGGTAGTGAGGCAAGGAGTCACAATGTCACCTCTCCTTGGTGAAGTGCTTTGATGGACACTTACCCTGTCTTTGAAGGGTGACGTGAACGCTCCTCAGTTTGCCGGGCTCCAACCCCTGATTGTTTCTGGGCTTTTCAGGGGAGGGTGTGGGGCCACGAGCTGAGAACAGGCTCTCCTCTGCTCACCTGGGGAATGGCAGCCTGATCTTGAGTCACCGCGAGCCTCTGACCTTCAGGAGAGCCAAGGCGTGGGCTCCACCGTGTAGAAATGCCTGTGGGGAAACACTGTGTCCTCCATCACCCAAAAATAGCCCACGTCTCTGTGGACTTTTCTGTCTTTTCCCTCCTTGTCTTTCAGGCATAAGCACCTTGTGTGACCATGCACTATTACGGGGAGCGGTATAAATACCTGTACCTGCCGGAATCGGGCTACATCACCGAAACCATCCAGCAATGCGTGCCCCCGGCCAACGTCTGCAGCACCACGTGCCACCCGCTCAGCGTGATCAAGAGCCCCATGCCCAGGTGGCAAAACTGCACGCAGCCTTTCGCTTACGTGTGCCCAGAGCCAGGCGTGGGCACCCAGAGCTCCCTGCTGCCCTGCCAGCAGTGCGTCCTGCTCTACTCCGAGCCTTGCGAGACCACCCGCCTCCTGCCCTGCAGGCAGCCCAGCCTGAGGCTGAGCCCAGTGCCGAACTACCAGCCCTGTGAGACCAGCTGCCCCGAGAAAAAACGCACGGCCAAGAGCCTCCCACCCTGTGCCCCCCGGTGCCCCGAGCCCGGCAAGCTCAAGTTCCCACCGTGTGGGATCAGGTACTCTTCCTCATGCAAGAACGACTGCAGGTCGCAGAAGATAGCCAAAAGCTCCTCGCAGCGCTACAGCACCGAGCTCCAGGCCCTGCAGGGGTTGACCAGTGGCTACTCCCTGCCCCTGAGGGGGGTCACCGAGTGCCCCCCCCAGCAGTGTGTAACCCAGTCTTTCCTGCAGGAGTATGTGAGGGGGTTCCCCCAGCAGAAGTGCATGAAGGGTTACCCGACGCAGGAGCGCATCACCACCTACTCCTCCCAGCAGTGTGTAACCAAGTGCCCACCCCAGCAGCAGGCCCCCAAGTGCCCCCCCGGGCAGGGCGTAAAGGAGTGCTCCTCGCAGCATCGTGCCACCAAATGCCTGCTGCCACAGGAGGGAATCAAGCACAAGAGCTCCTCCACCCAACACCTCAGCAAGTCCAAGTGCCTCTACCCACGGGCCACCCAGTGCTCGCCCCAGCATCACGCCGGGGGAGCGAAACGGTCGGGCCACGCCAAGAAGAGCCGCTGCGCTTCCAAATGGCTCTGCTGAAGGAGATAAAAGAAGGAGTGGTGGAAACAGCCAGCGATGCAGGGGAGGTCTGAGGTGGTTCTTCTCCCCAGTTCCCATTCCTAACCCCCAGAGAAGCTGTAGCTCTGTTTTAGCCCTTATCGTATCCATGTTAAACTCGTAGAGTGCAACCCCTTCCTTTTGTGGCCACACTTCAGTTATTCCTGCAACAGAAAAGGTGCCAGCAAGAAGCAAAGTAACCCTGAGAGCAGGTGCTCAGGCTTTGAACATCAAACCCACACAACTCTGTGCCCCGAGAGGGCTTTACTGTACCTGGATCAACTATATCTGCTGGTGGTACCAGTCATATTAAACTCAGGCTGCAGCCGGATTCCTGCTCTCTGTCTGATTTATTTTTCCCTGTTAAAAACCTGTTTCTGATACCTCCTGCTGGGCAAAGGTACTCCCTGCTGCGACATCACTCTCTTCTGTAACATGGTGGCAGCAATGGGGGTTTTAGGACTAGATTTGCCATCCCTGGGAAGAGATCTTGGTGCTGAAAAGTTACCCAGAGACACAGTAAAAGCAGCAGCCCAGGGTGATATGAGAAGGCAGCTCAGCTAAAGCAATGAGACTCATTAGCAGGGCTCAGACAGGAGTTTACTGCCCACCCAGGCTTAGCTTGGTGGCACCAGTGTCACAGGCATGTCACACAGGAGAGATTTCCAGTCCTATACCCCAGGACTATCTTCCCCCAACAAATTGTTCTGCTGTTCTGTCCCTGGACAAACCACAGCTGAGCACATCAGGAAACGGGCCATGTGGGACAGTCCCTGGGAGAGCAGGGGGCAGAGGGGATGCTGCAGAAGGTCTCTTCCAGTGCTGTGACCCTGTGCTGGCTCTGTCTGCACTGGGTGGGTGATCAGCAGCAGTGGCCTGTGGTTCTGGAACTGCAACCGGAGGGAAAACTCAATTTCAATTCGTAGAATCAATCATTTAGGTCCAACCATCAGCCCCACTCTGCAAAGGTCTCCCCTACACCAGATCCCCCAACACCACAGCTCATCCACTCTGAAACACAGTCAGGGGTGGGGACTCCACCCCCTCCCTGGGCAGCCCAGTCCAGGCTCTGACCACTCTTGCTGGGAAGAATTCTTGCCTCATGGCCAGCCTGACCCTACCCTGCTGCAGCTTGCAGCCATTCCCTCTCCTTCTATCCCTCATTGCCCCTGAGAAGAGACCAGCACCAACCTCTCCACAATGGCCTTCCAAGCAGTTGTAGAGAGGGATGAGGTCTCCCCTCAGCCTCCTCTTCCTCAAACCAAACAGTCCCAGCTCCTTCAGGAGATGGATTCTCCAGGCCCTTCCCCAGCTCCGTGTCCCTCCTCTGCCCTCGCTCCAGCCCCTCCAGATCTCTCTTGTGTTGAGGTGCCCAGAACTGGACACCACACTCAAGGGGTAGCCTCCCCAGTGCTGAGCACAGGGCGGCCAATCCCCTCCCTGCTGCTGCTGGTCACACCAGTTCTGATACAAGCCAGGTATTGGCTGCTCCTTCATAACAATATTTTGGTAGGCAGTAGGAAATAGAATGGAATGGTTCCAGTTGGGAGGGACCTTAAAGACCATCTAGTTCCATCTAGTTCTAAATAGTTATTGTGTAGGGTTCAAAATAGTCATTGTGCTTGGTCAATATCAATATCTTGATTTCCTTATATGTGTGTGTATATATATAATGTAAGGGGCAAAGTCCCATGCACGTTTCCTTGCATGCCTGCCCCTATCACACAGGCTCTCCCAGAGGGAGCTCCTGGGGCAGAAGCTCTCTACCACCATCTAAAGGTCCACTGGGAGACCTGGCAGCTTAGCCAGCTCCCTGGGCAAATCCCAGCAGGAAAAACTTCTCCTGTCTCCTCGGCTTCCTCTGCAGAGCCTCAGACAGACCAAGCAGGGTTTCCATAGACACCATTTTACAAGGAAGCGATAGATTTGCCTGCAGAACCAGAGAGTGATGCCCCCTGCAGCCCTCCAGGACTGGGAGGAACCTTGTTCCCCACGGGGAGAGAAAGTTTGTTTTAACTTCTGGTAAATCACAAACCCTTGAGAATTAAATGAAAAGAGAGGAAAGGGCTGAGCAAGCAGCTCTCTCCGGACGAATTCAGGTGGGAACAGTCCCCTTTCTTCTCCCAGGATGATATAAAACCTGGTTCCCCTCTACCCTCGCTCACCCCAGGCACTGGCAGGCTCAGGGCAGACCTGGAGCTCTGGAGGGGTTTGAAGGAGACGGAGGGTCCCAATTCGGGCTCAGGAGAAGTTCTCCCACCTGCATTCATCCCACTTGGGTGGTTTAGAAGGTTCTGCTGAGCTCAGGTCCTGAAAGGGTGCAGCTCCCCTTCGGCTGGCACAGGGAAGATGGCATCAATCATCAGAAAGGGGGTTCCGTTCAAAAAACAATCTGAGATTCCGCTTCTGTGGGGTTTTTGCTTCTGATAAAGGGGTGATAATATAAAAACTTAACCTCTAAGTGGTGCCTCAAGTACTTTTCCCGGCTCCCTGCACCAAGACGCGTTTCACAGCCCTCTGTCCCTTCCCTCCCGCTGCTTCAGCCTCAGACCCTGCCCTTCCTCCTCACATGGATCCGGGGGTGGGACCGGCTCCTGGGGGGGGGGGGGCGGGAGCCCAGCCCAAAGGAAGGACCCGCTGGCCCAGGAGGTGACGTGGGGCAGTGCTGCCACCTTGTGGCGGCGAGCGTTAACTGCAGGCTGGGCTGCCTGAGCCGGGGCGGTGCTGCCACCTTGTGGCGGCGACAGCCAACTGCAGTGCATGAGCCGGGGCAGTGCTGCCACCATGTGGCGGCGACAGCCAACTGCAGGCTGGGCTGCCTGAGCCGGGGCAGTGACGGCGGCAGGAGCGGGGATTCCCTTCCAACCGGCATTCAGGAGGAGGGAGCGGGATTCCCTTCCAACCGGCATTCAGGAGGAGGGAGGGGGATTCCCTTCCAACCGGCATTCAGGAGGAGGGAGCGGGATTCCCTTCCAACCGGCATTCAGGAGGAGGGAGGGGGATTCCCTTCCAACCGGCATTCAGGAGGCCACATCCAGACCTCCCCACTCCATGGGTGCTCAGCACAAGGGCCAGGAGCAAGTCAATGGAGGATGCAGGATGATCAGGGCACTGGGGGCGAGAAGAGAAAGGCTGGGAGAGCTGGATGGGTTTGTTCTGGAGAGGAAAACACTGAAGAGACAGTTTATTCCCCCATTCACCCATCAAAGAATCACAGAATCATTTAGGTTGGCAGAGACCCTTGGGGTCATGGAGTCCAATCATCAGCCCCACTCCACAAAGTTCCCTCTCCTTCTATTGCTCATTGCCCCTGAGAAGAGACCAGCACCAACCTCTCCACAATGGCCTTCCCAGCAGTTTCATAGTTTCATAGAATCATTTGGGTTGGAAGAGACCCCTGGGATCATGGAGTCCAACCATCAGCCCTACTCTACAAGTTCTCCCCTACACCAGGTCCCTCAACACCAATCTACACATCCAATCAACACAATCAACACATCCAATCTACTCTGAAACAGTCAGGGATGGGGACTCCACCCCCTCCCTGGGCAGCCCAGTCCAGGCTCTGACCACTCTTGCTGGGAAGGATTCTCTCCTCATGGCCAGCCTAACCCTCCCCTGCTGCAGCTTGCAGCCATTCCCTCTCCTTCTATCCCTCATTGCCCCTGAGAAGAGACCAGCACCAACCTCTCTGCAATGCCCTTTCAAGCAGTTGTAGAGAGGGATGAGGTCTCCCCTCAGCCTCCTCTTCCCCAAACTAAACAGTCCCTGCTCCCCCAGTTGTTTCTCATAAAAATTACCCCCCAAAGGAATGTTTATAACAAAGATGGGCTCTTCTTTGAGGTAGATAGGGACAGAGGGGGCTACAGAGGGGTCTTTTCCGTTCTGGGCTTACTTTGTCCAGCTTTTCCACACAACCATTATCCAAAGGGTCCCCCAGGTGGACAAACTCCATATTGCCCATGGTATTAAGAGGCATAAGAGATTGAGGGTAGTGTCTCTACTCCTATGTCCGAAGGTGATTTGGCGCAGGAGGCATCATAACTTCTCAAAATTAAACAGCAATCTGGCTGTCCTCTCTTCCCACAAGGAAGCCCAGGAGGTGTAAACGTATTTCTGCAGGTAAAGTGGCTCAGAAACAGGAACTTCCGCTTTTCCAGACACTTTTCTCATTTTTAAGGGAGAAGGGTATGATCAGAAATCAGTTCTGAAGTCACCAAGAGATCCAGGAACTCCCTGAAATTGTCAAAGAGTACAAATTAGGATTTTTAACACAATCTGCCAGCAATCTCTAGTGAGAGAATCAATGGGCTCAGCCTCCATCATGAGTCTTGGGGTCTTTCAGATAACTTTGGGTGAGCTCTGCATTCTCTTCTGAGAGAGGCCGGGGAAAATAATCCCGACAATTAGAGCCCGGGGAGGGGAGGTTTCCACACGACAGGGAATGTCAACACACTTCCAAAATATTCATTACTGGTTTATGCATGCAAAGTGTTTTATCGTTATAATAATCACAGTTTGCTATCTGAGACAAACACCTCCAGGCTAAGAGCACCCATAGAACATGCATTTTTTGTTGGAAGTGTCTTAGTTGTTCTCATAAACAGGATGTTGGTTCTGGGCCTTGACAACTCAAGGCGTTTTGACTTCCATTAAGCATTTCCCTTAATTCGTTTCTGATTGCATTCAGAAGCAGTCGCTTCCAAATGGATCGGCCACCGTGTGACTCTAAGCTCTGAGAATCCACCTTAATCCCTGGGAAATCAGTAAAGATGAATTTAAAATTCAGCAATTCCCGTACATCAGCAGCCACGTGATTAATTTTTTTCCCTTTGCTTAAGTCTCCCTTGAGGCACTTTCAGCCCATGGATCCTCACTTTCAGTGGCCATTTCTCTCGATCCTTAAGCAGGTGCAGGTGGCAGCTAAACTCTTTCACCTTGGCACCTACCTTTTATCTGCAGAAATTATTACCTTACCTTATGGGGGTGCTGGAGCGAGGGCAATGAAGCTGGTGAAGGGCCTGGAGAACAAATCTTATGAAGAGCGGGGTGGGAGGAGCTGGGGCTGTTTAGTTTGAGGAAGAGGAGGCTGAGGGGAGACCTCATCACTCTCAACTACTCAAAAGGACATTNCATCTCCTTCCAGTCTTCTCTCCTGGAAGCGGACACCCTTCAGGCTTTATGTTTCTGAGCCTTCTGGTGATTGGAGCCAGACATGGGCAGCAAGAACAGGGAGCCCCAAGCAGGATGACGTCCTCCAGCTGAAGCTGTGACAACAGGCAGCGAAGCAAAGGACAGGAAGCCAACAGTCAAACCAGAGGGAACTAAAATAAACCTCGTGGTGCCTCCAACTAAGCACTGGGGTGGATTTAGGAGAATGAATTAAAACCCTGCAGCTGGCAGCAGACAGAGCTGTATCTCCAGAAGGCAGTGGTTGGTGCCTGGAGACCACTCCTCACGCCATCAGTGTTGAGGTCAAAGCTGAACGAACCGGAGCCAGTCGCAGGCAGAAGTGGCAGGATCCCATCAGCAAGCAATTTAAACAGTAGGAAGGAGACACAAGGGAACCCCACAGCGTGTAACAGTATGTGCCACAGAAAACTGAATGATGCCCGTAAACAATGTTAAAATAATTACAGTAATTATAAGGGTTACACATGCGGGAAAAATTGTTTGGGAACTAATTAGGATCTCATGCACAAAGGTTGTCTCACCCTCCTGGAAGGCCAAGAAAGCATATAAACTCCAGGGATTCGGAGTGGCCATTTCTCTCGACTTCTCCTCGGAGAGCTGGTAAGTCCCATTCAGCCTCAACCTAATTATAACGAGCGACACGTTTCTTTACGTGGGGTTAAGCTGGGGTTTAACAGGTTTCTGAAAACGAGGAGATCCTTGTCTCAAAAAGTCTACTAGAATTTATGCAGCTGCACACTTGGACCAAGTGCAGCCTTAAAAATAGGTCTATGGGGACGGGCATTCTTATTTTAGAAAAATAAAATGAACTAGTGGGATTTTGGTACTATCCATTAACTGTATATGGCTCCATGATGTCCAACATCAAAGGCTTTTGAATCTCTGTTGGGGTAGAGTTCAGATAACATTACTGTGGAATACTTTGGTTTGGAAGGGACCTTTAAAGACCATCTAGTCCAACCCCTCTGCAACGAGCAGGGACGTCTTCAACTAGATCAGGTTGCTCCATAACAATAGCATTATTGCTTTTTCCTTTAAAAAACAAAAATGGAGAAAGTTTGAGATGTTCAAAATTGTTTTCAATTTATTTTTTTTATCCATAAGCCAGCGAGATTTACTTTGCAAAGGGATAAAAAGGCACTAAAATCTTCTTGCCTCCTTCCTTCCCTTCCTGAATGACCATCCAGTTAGAGCACAGAGGTCGTTTCACTAAGAAGTGATGCCTCCCCAGTTTTCAACTGGTCTGTTAGTGGCTGGAGCCTCTCTCTTTGGGTCCAGACACCTTTACCACAGAACTATTATGAAAGGAGAAGCTTTGCAAGGACAACTGTTTCCCTACTCAATGACTTCAGGGTTTTTCTGAGGAGAGCATCTGATGTTGAGCATTGCCAGACGTGAAAAGTCAGAGAAGACGAAGAATGAGATTCCCCTCAACCTTCCCACCATAGTCAGTGGTCAGAAACAGGCATTTCACGTGACTTATTTAAGCACCTACCTCTCTGAATGAGCTCGATTGCACTCTGAAAGTGCCTGGTTGTCTCCAGGGAGCAAAATAAAAGCTGCTACTTTATAGGTAGACATCTACATCGGGCAGTATTTAACTTTGGCAGATAAATCTCACAACTTATTTTTATAGTTAGTTCCAGTTGAATGACCTAAAAGGTGGACTCAGGACCTAGGCAAAAAGGTAAGCACCAAGAAAGCTCTATGAAGTTCTTAGCTCTGCCACAAATGGTCTCTTCAAACCATCTGGAGGTACCTGGAGGGACGATTCTCCCAGGAGCCCAGGGGCTGACGTGCAGAACGGCACCAAAATTGGGTCCCTCCACCTCCCGCAGAGCAGTCCCCAGCTTGTGGAGCCGGGATCGTGGCTTTTTCCTCCCAGTCCCACGTGACATGGACTCATTAGTCTGTGTGAACCCCTTAGGATGGTGATACAGCACCCAATGCAATCGCAGCAGAGGCACGGGAGTCCGATAACACGTAATTACTCTAACGAGGGCTGGGCATGCTCTATCGCTGAGACAAACAAATAATCCCAGGCAAAGGCATCCTCCAGTACAGGGATATAAAATACCCATTGCTGTATGACCAGTGGCCGCACAGCATCATCAGTGGCTATGCTGGGGTCACTGGTCACAGCAGCAGTACCTCTCCTGTTGACCCTGGTGGCTGCCCAGAAAGGGTCTGTAACTGGGAGAGGGAAAAGGGGCACACCAGAGGTGGAAGTGGCCTATGGGCAAGGGATGGCAGTGATCAAACTGGATGGAGGTTGGACAAACCCTAGGGGGGAGGTTGGACAATGCCTAAAGGTCCTTCTCAAGTGGGAAGGACTCAGGGTGATGCCCAGAGAAGCTGTGGATGCCCCATCCCTGGAAATGGTCAAGGCCAGGCTGGATGGGGCTTTGAGCAACCTGGTCAAGGGGGAGGTTGGAACTAGGTGGTCTTTAAGGTCCCTTCCAACCAGAACCATTCTATGATGGGGATGGGGCGAGTGGAACAAAGGGATAAGCCTGTACTGACCTGTGAGCTTCACTTCCTGAAGCCACAGGGTCGTGTTTCTTCTAGTACAGCATCTTCATTACTTCTACAGCCCATAAAACTGAAGTACCTGAGCTGCATTCTCATCTGCTTGGTCCTCTTCCCCACCCCAGCCTGTGTCCAGCCATGGCACGTGCCTCACCCTCCCTGTGAGGAGAGCAGGAGAGGAGCCAGAGCACGGTGGGGTGTCTGCAGGGTACGGGTTGCAGACCCTTCGAGAAACACACCTGTGGTCTCCCTTGTGTGCTGCAGGTTGGCCATCACCATTGCTCCCAGATGTCCTTCGGTGGGGAGCGGAACGCAGGAGGCTGTTCCTACTCATGCGACGTGCGGTGCCTGCAGCCTCTTGCTACCAGCCGCAATGACCCATGTGTTGTGTCCTGCGCCACCTCCAGAGTCATTATATACCCTCCTCCCGTCGTCGTGACATTCCCAGGGCCCATCATCACCACGTGCCCCCAGGAGACGGTGGTGGGAAGTTCTGCCGTCCTGGAGGGAGGTGCAGCAGCCCCGCTGGCATCTCTGGGAGGAGAAAACCTGCGCTCAGAGCCACCCATAGAGATGTTTGTCCCAAAACATGAGCCTCCGTGCCCGTCACGCTGCTCCTACGTGTTCTCTTCCCGCTGGATTCATCCTTGCAGTAGGCCCGGCTACAAACGCTACCAACCGTCTGAGAGCGAGAGGGAAGAGCGTGCTCCGGAGGAGGAGGAGGAGGAGGCAGAAACTGAAGATACAGATATGGCCAAGGAGGACAAAGAGACCTCAGAAGCGTAACGCAGTGACACCAACCCCGATGACCAACCCCAGATGCCTCGGAGACTCCCACTGCCTCCCAAGCAGACTCACCTCTACCTTCTTTAAATTATGCTTTAAGTTCATAGCTTTTTCCCCTCAGGTACATTCTTAGGCAGGTGATTAGAGCAAAAAAGTCCTTCCCACCCACCCCTCCACCAGATTGTTTTAATCTGACCTTTGAAATACACAGAATTCTTGGGGAAAATTTGGGGGTTTTTTTGCCCCCATTGCTTTCCAGAAAGATGAAGGCAGACGCCGTTTCAAGCGGAGCCTGAACGTGGTCAGTTGAGACACAACAAACCCTTTCACCACTAGAGCTAATTAGACTGGTCTTGGCATTTAAGAGAATTAGTCACCAGGAAATTAACTTTTCCTTCTGATAAATATAGACCCAAACACCCAAGCTATTTATTTCTGGCTTTCAGTTTCTCTGCAGGGGCAGAGAAACTCATCCTCTCTTTAGATTTCATTGTCTTTAAGGAAAAAGAAAAAAAAATATGGATGAAATGTACCATTTGCATAGAGGAAATGGACGTGGTATTTGAGGGACAGACCCTGCATCTCCTCTGTTCCCTGGGATTTATTCCAGCAGCTTTGTTCTGCCCTTTCCTTCCCTTATTAAAATGGTTCTGCATTATCGTGGTGGTTTTCTTTCTCCTCCACCCTTGATTTTCAGATGCCAGTTTCACTATTCAGACGGCAGACATCAAGCCCAGATCCTCCAGTGCTGCTCACCCGTGAGGTGAGACCACCCTTCGTCCCCTCTCATGCTCCTCAGNCATTGGAGGGGTTGGAGCATCTCCCTGGTGAGGAAAGGCTGAGAGAGCTGGGAGTCTTCAGCCTGGAGAAGAGAAGGCTGAGGGGAGACCTTCTTCCTGCTCAGAAGGATCTGAAGGGTGGGTTGAAGGAGGACGGAGCCGGACTCCTTTCAGGGGTTTCCATCAATAGGACGAGGGGCAATGGGTACAAGCTGGAACATAGGAGGTTCCACTCAAATATGAGGAGGAACTTGTTTGGGGTGAGGGTGGCAGAGCCCTGGCAGAGGCTGCCCAGGGAGGGTGTGGAGTCCCCTTCTCTGGAGACCTTCCAGCCCCACCTGGCTGCAGCCCTGTGTGCTGTGCTCTGGGCAGCCCTGCTTTAGCAGAGGAGTTGGGCTGGGGTGTCTCCAGAGCTCCCTTCCCATCCTGACAGTTCCATGACTCCGTAACTGCAAACATTGTCCTTTTGGTCCCAAGAAGGATGCTGCTGCAGTTACCATGAGGCACCTCTGCAAGTCTTCACAAGATAAAAGCTAAAGTTTAACAGAAATTAAGTAAAACCCCTAGGTCAACCTGTGCCTAAAACTGAAGTCTGAAAGCTGGCTGAGCCCTAACTCCCTGTCCTTGGGGCTGGTGAGTCTTGAGAGCTGCCATTTAACAACTTGCCCTGCCCTCCAGGAGCCCAGGAACCCCAGGGTGTGCACCTTGCTCTGCCACCTGAGACTGAAGCAATCTCTGGGAAAATGCAAAGAGAAAAAACAAAGATAATGCAGAAAACTTCACAGAGGTGGCTAAAACGCTGTATGAAAACACGCTAAGCAGCCCAGATTCCTGCCAGCCTCCCCACTCCCCCTGCCCTCTCTCCCTGGGAAGACACCAGCCTCTCAGGAGTCAGTTTGTCCATCCCTCTTCCCCAGCTCCTGCTGGGATCCACCGTCTGGAGAGAGGGGATGGGATGGGGCCAGGACATCTCCCTTGGAGCAGCCCATCCTTGCTCCCTGCCCCCCGTAAATCTAAAAGAAGCCCCTCAACTGTTTGCTGCACCTATATTCAATATATATATATATATTTTTCCCTCTTGGCAAGATGGGAGCTCCTATAATTCCGCCTGTTTATCTCACAGCCATTAGCATGCGCCCTACTTTATTGATCCAAGAGGAAGATGTAATTACGATATCTTGGAAAATCAGCTTGTGAACTGGGCCTCGGTGTCACGCCCCAGATAAACTGGGAGGCAGAGCAGAGATAGAAGATGCCTTCCTCACCCAGCTCATGCCAAAAAAAAATAAAAAAAAAGAAGTGTTGTGAAAAAAGTTGATAATGAGAGCACGGGCAGGGTGGAGCTCTCAGGATCCTCCAAGTCCAAAAGGACCCGCTCCTGACTCATTACCTCCACCCCATCCAACCCAGCAGTTCGAGGAGTTTAACAACAGTCTCGTTGCACAAGGGGATTTGGGAAGTGATTTTTCACCTGCTGAAGATGACTTGCAAATTATTCCTTTAAAAAAAAAACAAAAATAAAATTAAAAAAAAAAAAAAACCACCACAAATTACTTGCCTGAAAACCGCTGACCTGGTTCCTCTTGAAAAAATGAAGCAGCTTTCACAAGACAGTCTGCCCTCCAAGAGCCCTGCCGAGGTGTTTTAGGGAAGAGCCATTTAACCTTCTCAGCCTGGGAACTCTGAGCTTCAGCCCCTTCAGAGAAATTTGTGCATATCCAGTTCCCTGTGCACCACAGCGCTCTCCTGCCTGAAGTGCAGGCACATCATTTGGGTCCATTCAGTGTGTATCGACACACCATGTCTTCAAAGAACCCTCAATATTCTCTACTCATCTGCCTGAGCCACATCTCAAGGCATTTTGATTAGCAGCCTACCCCAGGGCTTCATAAAATTGTGGAACAGTTTAAGTGGGAAGGGACCTTTAAGATCATCCAGTTCCCCCCCCCTGCCCTGGGCAGGGACACCTCCCACCAGCCCAGGTGGCTCCAAGCCCCCTCCAACCTGGCCTTCAACCCCTCCAGGGATGGGGCAGCCACAGCTTCTTGGGGCAACCTGGGCCAGGCTCTCACCACCTTCACACCAAAGCAGTTCTGCCCCAGATCTCAGCTCCATCTCCCCTCTTTCGGGTTAAAACCCTTTGCCCTATCACTGCTGCATCTTTCTGCCAGTTTGACCTTCACTCTTGGTCTGTCTTTCTGTCTTTCCCTGCCAATTAATGCCCTCCCCAAACCACATTTCACCTGTTTCTTTTACACTGCTTGTTTCAGTGCTTTCCTCCCCAAATTGCCTTGCTTGTGGGAACCCAGCTGCTCCTCTGCCTTCCCCTGCTCTTTCAATCATTCCACAGGGTGCCACGTTTCACTGTCATTATAACATCCCACATCATCTTCTCACTGCTTCTTGCAACCCTTCTTTCTCTTTACACCCAAGTGGCACAGACAATTATCATCTTATTATGGGATAACTGGTGCCCAAAAGCCACCCAACCTGTCCAAGAACACTCTAAGCACCAGGGTGGATCTAACACTTAGACACACCTAATTATTATTAGTCTTATAACCTGTCATTACAATGCCAATATTGCACACCAGCTAAATTTACAATGGGGCCAAGGAGAGCAAAGCATGGGACAGACACAGGAGAAGGGACAGAGTGAATCTTCCATGGGATGCCCAGAAAAGGTGCGGTTGTGGGGCTGCTTTTAGTGTTTAAATTCTTTTTCCAAGTCATGACAAGAGTTACCAGGAGGATGGTAGGAGTTCACTGGCCTTTGGGGCAGCTTTTTACTCACCTTTAAGTTTTATCTTTGTCGACCTGAGCTGGAAGAATCGGTTCTACACAGATATTTGAAGCAGAAGAGGACCTGGCAGCCTAATTCAGATACTTCCCGTGGATAGCAGAACTCTGCTTTCCCTTTTTCTTGTCTGAGAAGAGGCTTCTCTGTCTCTAAACTCAACTATAAATTCATTTAACAGGGTTCTGAGCCAGCAGATCGGCTCTCCTTTAATCCAATAGCCTTGAAGGAACTGAAAGTCAGTTGCCAGTTTTTCTTGCTGAGATTAGCAGGCTTAATTGGGTAATGAGGCGGAATGGAGATTTAATTAATAGCTTTAGAATTAATAGATTGTTAAATTGGATATTGGCACCACACCTCTGTGAGCCATGAGGCGATACAGGAACGTGAATCCACTCTGGCAGCATCAGCACATACCGCCAGTACTGGCAAAGTATTAAAAATGGATTATTTGCAAGGGTGGAACTGCCGTGGCGCCACGCTCCAAACAACCCCAAACACGGGCCCAGGAGCACCCACCTTATTAAGAAACAGGTCTATGCACATCTCCACTGCAGTTGCATTTTTTAGAAGGCCCACCACACCCCTTTCTCCCCCTCTGTCACGGAGCAAAAGTGTTATCCCAGGCTGCCTTTGCCCAAGTATACAATTGCTCCACCAGTGAGTGCACATCATGGTGTCCTTCTCACCTCCACAAGCCTCTTGGTCCTTACTGAGGTTCTTCATCTCTTTGCAGCACCTCAGACACAGAGGAGAAGGTCCAAGTGTCCTCCTCAGAGCCGGGGTGGGGTGATTTATGGACCAACCCAGCAGCTGCTGGGTCAATGCTGCCACATCAGCTCTTCCCACACCTGGGGACTTCAGGTGACCCAGTAACCTTCAGAGTCCTTCAGCTGGTCAAGCAAGGTGGTTCCCACCTGGAAAACCTGCTTGGCCGATGGGTACGTTGTGGTGTAGCCTGAGAGGTGGACATTGGCCAGCTTTGATACAAAGCTAAATTATAGGCAGAACCTGTCGTTACACCTTGGGCTGCAATTTCACTTGCCCACAGGTTTATGCTGAGGAGAAGAGAGCTCATAAATTAAAGAGCACTCATTCTGTTTTGTTTTTAAGATGAAAAGATGGCCAGTCAGATTACAGCAGTGTAATTATGCCTGAGCTCCCAGCAAATCTCATTTAGTGGTGGGATTGAATTCTATAGCTTCGGAATTATTTGTGTGGATAATTATTTAATCACCACCTTTTGTTGCACTGTAGCTAGAAAATGTAAGCAAACTGACCCCTAAGAGAGGAAATCCAGATGACGAGAGAGCTCTGTTTGGATATTAAATATTACATATAAAAATTTGAAGGTGAGGGTGGGTATTCAGGACGCAAACGGGAGATGATCAAACTGAGGTCACTGACTACGAGTTCCCCCTGGGATCAGGGGGAAATTTGCCCAAAAGGGAGTCAGTGACAAGTGTGAAAAAGGCAAAAAAAAATAGAAGAGAGTCATCATGGTGCCAACAGAAATTGGAACACGCAGTGGTGGCTGCATACTGGGGCTCCAGAGCAGTGGGGTTTCTCAACTCCCAGTGCCCTCAAAGCACAGCTAGAGGTGACAGACCTGCCCAGTTGATGAAATGCAAGCATTTATGGAAAGGTGAACGCATGGGTAAATCTCCAGGCTCCACCAAATGTGCCTGCTGACTCTAGGAGAAACTCAAGACATGTGTTTTCGGACACCCAAGTGTCCAAAATCTGGACCGGAATCTCAATCTGGACCAGAATCTAACCCCCAGCTCCCCCTTTCCCCTGTGGCAATCACAGAGTTACACGACCAAGCCCAGCTTTGGGGCACAATGACTTGTTTTGCTTTGCTGAGGGACTGGCAGGACAAACAAAGAGGGATTTTAGGTTCTAAGAAATGGTTACCAGAGAAGATTGTCATAAATATAAGATAAAGCCCTAAAACCAGGTGGTGGATGTGGGTGTGAATTCAAGGGGAAATGAAGTTCCTTTGATTTTGGGAACTGGTGGAAGCATTAGTTTTTTTATGGAGAGCTACAAATTCTCTTATCAATTTAGACTCTTTGTCTCATTTTTTTTCCCCCTGCTCTTTAACACTCTACTCAACCCACAGCCATGAGGTTTCTTACTCTTAGAGTAGCACAGTCTTGAGTAAATCATCTCCAACAGCTCCAACACGGGGAGAGGAGTAGGCTGTCAAGAAAAAAAAAGATTTGATAGTTCTTATTTTTTTTGTCTGTAGGAATGAACAAAGGGAATCCAGTTAAGTGTCACACACAACCCACAACGAGCATAAAAGCACAAAAACTGGGATACTGGGACGGTCTGGGCTGAATATACAGACACCGAGAGAGTAGAGGGCGGTGACCTGCGCCCTTAGTCCCTTATTTCACCTTCAGTCTAGCAATGAAAAAGCCCTTGAGCCAACAAAATGGCTCAAACAGCCCTCCAGTTTGAGCCATTTTGGAACTAGATTTCCAGGTGATGGTGCTTAAACAGCCCGGGAACCCTGTGCCAACACGTGGTCATTCCAGACCCAAAGCTGCCCTGAGCTTCCACTCTGGATTCCCGTATTTTAACCTATTTATTTTGCTGCGTGGAGGCGTTTGTGCTTCTCTCCCAAGGGCTGGCACGATAAAATCAGTGGGGAAAAAAAACAAACCACAAAAGTTTGCTGCACTCTGTGATCATAATAGAGGCGATTTCCTTTCAGACAAGCGAGCTTTCAGGCCAATTTAGAAAATTATAGCGTGGCAGAGGTGGGAGCAATAGCAATTAAACCAGTTTCCTCTTTCAGATTTAATCTGAGCATGCAAAGCAGCTGTGGAAGGACTGGGGCCCGGGAGTGGGATTTCTAAAACCAGAAAATCAATAAAGCCGCCGCCGCCACCACCACCACCAATAACACACTGGGGAAAAAAAACCCCAAACCAAACAACCAAATGAGGAATCTTTCAGATAACTCTTGGGTGTTGCTTTACACGGGGGGAGTTTGAATCTGAAGCTGTGTGTATCACGCCTGGGGTTCCTCAGCCAGGCCAGGCTCTGCTTTACCTCAGCTTGTTGCCCTGTATATAAAGCAACACATTCTATAGAGGAAAATATAAGATCCCTGATGGTTTTTTTCCTTCATGTTTTCAGCTTTCAGCTGGTGAGGGAGGATATTCTGATCAACACCCATAAATACTTCAAGGAGGATGGGGCCAGGCTTTTCCCAGTGGTGCCCAGTGAGAGGACAAGAGGGAAGAAGACAAACTGGACCATAAGAAGTTCCACCTCAACATGAGGAGGAACTTCTTTATTTTGAAGGGTGGCAGAGGCTGCCCAGAGAGGTGGTGGGGTCTCCACCTCTGGAGACATTCAAATCCCACCTGGACACGTTCCTGTGGGACCTGCTCTGGGTTGGGGTTGGACTGGATGATCTCCAGAGGTCCCTTCCAACCCCTGTCATTCTGTGACGCTGTGAAATCTGCTTCTCCATCTGTAAAACAGTTCCTTGATGCGAGGCACCCGAGGTTCAGGTGATGTGGAAGGGGAAGTCAAACGACTTCTTTGCAGCTTGGTATCTTATGTTTTAAAAGGATGACGGTAGAACATGAGGGTTGGCTACAGCTTGAGCCTGAAAGATGGTGTCAGCTCTCATGTAAATCATGAATTCCCCTCACTTAAAGCCACCAGGGAAAAGCATCAGTTGCAGAAACCAAACTGTGGCTGGTTCATCCAGCGAGGGTTTCTGCAGCGTGTGTTTTGAACAAGTTTTCTATACAGTGGGGGAAAAAACCCCAAACCATTGAGGTCCCTATTAACTTTTATAAAATATTTGTTTTGGTAACTTCTTTAATTGCTTCAGCTGTTAATCACTGTAATTGTTAGTTACTTCTCATTCCCACAAATTATTCTGGGCATCTTGCTGGCTTATCTCTACCAGCTGCATACAATCCTCTGGTCATTATACTGATTTCACAGTCATGAAGTGTAAATAAAATAATTGGAAATTAATTTTTTAAGCTTAAATTTTAATAATTTGCCACAAGAACATAGCTAAGAGGGGTGGGTTTTATGGAAATGTGATTATATGAATGACAGTATTGGCCTTTTTCAGGCCTTCTGAATTTATTCTAGCTGAGGTTATGGACCTGTTCTTCAGCTAATGTTTTCTCAGGACCCTCTTGGCCCATGAGTAACACATATCGTTCCTCTCCTCATACTGGCCTCCAACAAGCATACTCAGAAAGGAAAATCCAATTTCCTCATTGTTATTAGTAGATTTGGGGTTTTATTCTGAAGGCACCTTGGAAGGTGATGGTTCCTTGAGATGAGGAACTCATGATAAATTGTAAACTCTTGGAGAGGTGCCTCTCCTTGGCTGAATTTCTGATTGGATTATGGTGCCTGATCCTAGTGCTCACAGGAGGGTCTGTGAATTGCTCTGGCATCTCTTACTTTCCACTTAGTTGGGATATGACATAGTCATGTAGGAGAACATCTGTCCAGAGGACGGTCCCAAGCCATAACTACTCAAAGGCCCATTGACACAAATGGCTATTTAATGTTAAAGGATTTCCTGCCTTTAAAGAGGAAAATTCCAGAAGGCCACTGAATATCATTACCTGGGATGGCAAATGATGAACTGGAATCCTGTGCTTACCAGCAGCATGTGGTTTACCCATCTCTGAGCTACCTTCACAGTCATTACCCGGGATTTAAGAGAAAACCAACCTCAACTCATCCCGAGTGTTTCAGCCAAAAAAAAAAAAAAAGTCGAGACGAGTGGTGTGCGCGCATCCTGCTTGTGTGGGACTGGGAATTATCTAATAATCACATACTGCTATCAAAACAGTTGCAGCAAGGGACGGCGTCGCCAGGGGAAAACATTCGGTTTCATAAGACGGGGTGAGCGGTTGCGTAAAGTTATCTCCCAATTTCTATTATCGATGGCAGCGTATAAAAGTGCTCGTAAACTCGTGCCTCCGCAGCTGCCCCTGCTGACTTACTCTGCTTGGTGACTGGGTAAGTCTGATTTAGCTGAATCCGCTCATAATTACAGACGTGGATTTATAGGTAGCATTAATGTGAGGTTACATGTCCTACCCGATTTTAGGGCAGGACCTTAACCTCTAAAACCGTTTTAGGTGGAAAATCCAGCTTGCAAATGGGAGGGATAGAGGCGCCGCCGCCTGTGGCGGTAGAAACTAATGGGAGTTTCAAAAACGGGGATGGGAGCAGTCCCTGGGAATTGGGCATCTGCCCACGGTGAGAGGACACCCCGAAAACATCAGGGTAGGACTCCCAGCCAAAAAGCACAGCAAAGGCAGTGGTGTGAGAGAAGGACAGAGACATTCTTTCCAGAACCCATGGTGGGAGTGGGCTATGGGGCGATGGAGCACTGGGGAGGGGTGGGAACAGGCTTAGAAACCTTGACCCAGCACTTCAACGCTCTTGATGGGCGAGATCTTGGCAGGGAGGTTGGATGGTCTTCAGGGTCCCTTCCAACTCTAACCGTTCTATGACTCTTTGATCTTGTAACGCGCACGTCTGCTTTGGAGCAGGATGGATTATTCCTTAGAGACTGTGATTTTTAAATTATTGGTATTTTAATGTTTTTAATCACTAACTCTTAACTTTAGTGTAGACTATTCGGACAAATCTATCTGCATCTGCTTATCTGAATGGCGTTCACCACGTCTACACAAAGCCTTGTTACTATAACCCAGCGTGTTCTTTCACTCCTCTGGCTGTAACATCACCAGGCTGGTGCACCCTCTGCCTTTCAGGTTAACTTCCCTTCTGGAAAGATGTCTTCCTATGGACAGATAATTAGTTCCCGCTGTGCTACGCCATGTGAAGTGACCTGCTCGGAACCGTACGTCAGCTTCTGCACTGAACCATGTGTCGGCTCCTGCGGAGACTCAAGAGCAATCGTGTATGCACCACCCGTTGTGGTGACTTTCCCAGGACCCATAATCAGCTCATGCCCTCAGGATAGCGTTGTGGGAAGCTCCATTCCCGAAATTGGGGGTCAGATGGGCTCTGGAGGTGGAGGCATGGGCTCCGGAGGTGGAGGCATGGGCTCTGGAGGTAGAATAATGGGTTCTGGAGGTGGAAGCATGGGGTCTGGAGGTGGAGGCATGGGCTCTGGAGGTGGAGGAATGGGCTCCGGAGGCGGAGGAATGGGTTATGGGGGTTCCTGTGGTGGAGGCAGCTCCTACGGGATGGGCTCCCACTATGGCTCAGGCAGTTCTTATGGTGGCATGGGAGGGGGCTCATATGGTGGGGAGAGCTCATGTGGTGGTGGAATCTACCGTTTGGGAAGCTTTTACCGAAACTCACTTTATTCAGGCTTAGGTAGAAATTATTTCCCCTATTTTTCCAGAGGGTACTACAGGTATCGCAATGGAAACTATGGGCCATTTTAAATCTTTAAGAAAGAGCCATGACTGAAGGAATAATAAAAGACAAACTAGTAGTTGACATATAGACCTGGAAATCAGACAATGCCAAGCAGCTTCCGCTCCAGCCAACGGCAGCAGGAGCTGGGGTTGCCTGGGATTTATTTGCGCTATGTTTTATCCAAGGCTTTCGATCCCGATGTTGCCTCCCTTTGTCGTTTGCTCATGTTGTGTTATGTTCTTTCTGAACCTGAAGAGGGTAAAACCCAGTAGTGGGACTTGTCTGTGAATGTATCCAGCTGAAAGAAGAACGTCCCCTGAGGCCTGTGCTCCTCTGAACTCCGGATTGGCTGTTGTCTTTGTTGAAATGGAAATTACATTCTTTGTCTCTGCATTGCCTCATTCTGCAAGAATGTAGCCCACTTTTTGTTTGTATTAAAGCCCTGTTGCATCACAGCACTGTCTTCTGGCTTTCATTTTGCTGCAGTTTCTTAGCTACAAACCGCTTTGAAAGAAGTTAACTTCCTGGGTCAATCCTTAGGCGTTAATCAAGGACTATCACTGGAAAAGAATTAGTTCCTTTGTGTGGTCAATATCTGTGTGAATATTTTTCAGAAATACTTCATTAGAGTATTTTTCCCCTCTTAGTATCTGTACATACTAATTAGAATGGAATCATAGAGTAATTTAGATTGGGATGACCTCTGGAGATGGTCTGGTGCAGCTTCCACTCAAAAGCAAAGTTCTGAACTTTGAAGCTAGGTTCAGATACTCAAAGTCATTAAAAGTCCTTCCATGAATATCCCAAAGGAAATTGTTTTAGCCCTCAGTGAAGTTTAAAATGGTTGTACGTGTCCTGATCCGGTCGGAAGGCAACGCCGTGCTCCCATCTATCTAGTCCTGGGGGTAAAATGGTTTATCTGCTTACCAAGGGAAGTGGGTTCTCCTGGGTCTGAGCATGGTAGGCAGGCCGGGCCAAAAGAAACAGGAAGAAGTTATCTGTATGCCCTTGAGAACCAGAGTAGGAGTCTTGCACCCCACAACGTGCCTTGGAGGAGTCTTTCACCCCAGCAGCTCTGTCGGTGTTTTCTTTGGGAGCCCTTTCGATCGCGCTGCTATTCGCGACAAGAGAGGGCCCGGGTGCGTAGGCCGAGGGAGTGCTGCTGCCCTGCCCTGCCAAGGAAAACATTCGTTTCCTTCCTTTCATTGTCTTAATCCTTGTGCTTTGTTAATTTAATTGAAGCGTTTATGCAGTAAATGATCCGAGCTTGTTAAGCATCACCCTGGGATCCCTCAGGCAACAGCCGCAGCGATGCTCTCTCAGAATTAAGAATCACCAAATTGCAGGATCCTTGCCAGAACTGCCTGAGAAGCAGATTCTCCCGCCCCAACCCTGCCTCTGCTCTTAATTCTTATTTTATTTTTTTCCCTGGTGTCTTTTACACAGACCTCTAAGATATCTCTGCAAGCCTTTTGATGAAAAAGGGATTTCCACCAGACCATCTTAGGAGAAGCATTCACATTGATCTGTTTGTACTGTGGGCTTATCATAGAATCATAGGTTGGAAGAGACCCTTGGGATCATCAAGCCCAACCATCAGCCCTACTCTACGAGTTCTCCCCTACACCATATCCCTCAACACCACATCTCATCTACTCTTAAACACAGTCAGGGATGGGGACTCCACCACCTCCCTGGGCAGCTGATTCCACTGACTGACCACTCTCTCACTTCCTTATGCACCCAACAGGAACAGAAAATTCCTTGAATTGTATCAGCCAGCGGTAATTGTGTCACCTCATGAGAAGCCTATCAAGCAAAGTGAAGCTGTTCCCCTAACCAGATCATAATGCACAGGCTTGAGTAATATAATACATATTTTGACTGTTAGAAGCACAGGAAGTGCTGGAGCGAG
>VZTM01039033.1:1959-17855 GCA_013400555.1 Jacana jacana
TTCAATCCACCACACTATCAAAAAGATGTCAAAAAAATCTCATGTTCTCCCATTCTTTCGCTTTAATAGCATCCACATTGTATAGATTTATCTGCTTAATCTGACAGGCCAGCTCATTCCCAGAATTTGTTTAAAGTATCACAATCTCTCTTCCCCTTTTGTTGAAGCAAAGCAGCAATTTTAAAATTAAATAAACCAAATCTGAAAATGCCGAAAAAAGTACATAAACACTATTTACCTGAAATTAAACAAAATAACGATTTGCCCATTTTTAAAATAAAGATTGCTGTTAAGCTTAAAGAGCAAGATAAGCCTTTTTTCCAGTGGTTTATTAGCTTTTTTAAGATGCAGAGGTAAAATTAGGTTTTGTGTGAAAAACAGAACTGTAGAGTATATTTTATATGCCACTGAGATAACCTAAATGAAATTCAAATGAAGAACTACATAAAGAAGGGACTGAAAGGATTCTCTCACTTCTATGCAAATAGAAGAATGCATTAAGTGAATTAACCTTAACTTTCCACGAAAATTGCTTTTTGAAGCACGTTTTCTAGAAAAATTAACATAGAGCCTGAACTGCCAAGTTCTATTTTACTGCAAATATGCGTAAGTATTATTAGTTCCAACTCTTTTCCTGTTGCATTTACAAGGAAAACTGGGTGTACAAATCATTCCCTTTTAGCAGGATGTAATACGTGATTATTTTGGCAGGGATGAACAATGACAAAATGCCAAGTGCTGTACAAGGTCAAAAGGTGAAGCACTTCTAAGGGAAGTTGATTGAATTCCACTCTAGAGTAGAGTGGTATCACTTCACGGGGAGAAACAGTGCAGAAGACATGGAGCAAATAAGCAATTTATACGTAGAGTAAATAAATTGTTTCCCTGTTCTATTTACAAACTTAGTGAACTAAGTAACACAGCTGTAATACTGAAAAATATCTAGGAAGTATAACATTTTATACCCTAAAGCTATTAAAACATCCAATTTCTTGTGGGTATTTTTTCTAGTTAGAAGCAACTAAACTAACCCGAGAAGGCCCTAATAAGAGAGAAACCTTCTAAGAAGTACATACAGCCACACTGTGCCTATTTCAGTGTGGTTTCAGTTTCCAAGATACTAACTGCAGATATTAGTACACTATTTTAATGAACATATCTTTCTAAACAGAGCATCAATAGCAAAACAGAACAGAGCCATGCTATCACTCTGTATTGTCACTCAGAGATCTTTTCAAGCTGCTCATTTCTAACCATTTTGGGTTTTTGGTCCTTGTTTTTGTTGGTTTTTTTTTGTTTGGGGGGTTTTGGAGTTCTGGTTTTTTACATAGCACATTATAGAAACCAAGTGTAACTTCAGCATTCATACAGAAGTAACAAATACTTACATGAAGGAATAATGAACTGGGGTTCAGTATTACCAGCATATCCAAGCTTTGTGTACCTATTGAGGCAAAAAAACCATAAATTCAGTTATAATATTTAATACCACAAATACCAAAGATATCTCCCTTTTCTGATGAACATACTTCTCATATCAAAAAGATCCTCTGAACTTCCTTTGGTAAAAACAAAACAAAACAAAACCAACATAACAGACTGCCAGCCTGGCCATCATTACTTCATGGGCATTTCCCAAGATGAACTACTGTAGTACTAACAGCAGATAATGACCATGGCAGCACAAGAAATTCCATTTAACAAACTGAAAACAGCCTTGAAAACATGTTTAAGTTTTAAGACATCTGAGAAAAGCAAGAGGAAAAGAACTACACACCTTCACCCACTCAATTTTCAGATTGTGCTACGGATACATCATCACTTTCATTGTGGTGATGCAAGAAAACTGAAGAAATTCCCATTGTGATGATGAAAACGATGACAAAACTCACAGTAACAAAACCATCCAGCTGCTAGAAATGTTGTTGCAAGAGAGTTAACAGCGTAGGCGAATTCTGAAGCGTGCAGACCAAAATGCTGGCTGCATTCAAGAGCTGCAGCCCATCCACAAGTTTTTAATAAAGACAGACACAAGCAAGGTCTCCTCTTCTTTACAAGCCTGGCAGCTGCACCGACTGACTAAGCAGCATCAGCTACAGCGTCAAACACTGTAGTAGCACCTCTACAGCTTTCAGCGCTTGGATAGAAGCCTGGAAGATCTTAGACTGATTAAAGCAGTAGTAGCTTTAACATGCCATAAATCTATGTCACAACACAACAAAACAACGGGGCAATGGGTACAGCAAGAGGCTGGTTTTCAGAGGGCAGCAGAGCAGCAGTCCTGCTCTAGGTTTTGCTGTGATGCTACTGATGCAGGGCTTGGCAACGTGCTCACGTGTCTGCTAACGCCTACGCAATTTCTATCGCTGACATTAGTTGTGCACATCAGGGCCAGACCAGGAGACACCATATCCTCAAAAGGAAGGTATATTTCTCTCTAAATAATGTGAAGTTGTTACCTCATCCAACACCAGAAATGCCTTGCACGAGAAGTTCTGTTAAAGCTGTCAACCTGATCTCGTCTGTAACACAGTGCAACAGTCGGGGGAACCATATAAAAAAAACTTGACTTCATATTGATCAACGGGAACCTTCACTGGAAAAAAACCTTAACAATTAAAAAAAAAGGAAACTAAATACAGAAAGAAATTGACACCTCATGAAGAGGTCAGCCTTACACACATTATGTGCCTGAACTCAGGGTATGCAACTCAGACTCTGCAGGCAATTTAAAAGTTTAAAAAAAAAAACTTTTAAGTATCTACTGTATAAAAGAAGTATCAAGACTTCCACAATCTGATGCTTCTATAACCTGTTTTACACGGACTAGAACTGTTTGCTCTATCTATAGCAAGAGACTTTTAGTTCCACAAGAAAATTAATAAGAAAACCAGCAAATACTGACTCACTCCCTCTACCTTCCCCTGCAGATCTGGAACTGCAGCACATGGATTTTAAAGCTAAATCTCCAGAGGAACCTTGGAGCCTCAAGTCTACACAAACCTAAAACTAGATCAGGAGCACCTTAAAGCAAAAATGTTAGAATTACTTGATTACTAAACTTGGTATTTCCAAGCCAACAAAGGATAAACTGTTGCAGGTAAGGGGCCGTTTAGCCGCTCGTGGTCTGGGAAACTGCCCAGCGCACACACAACCAGCAGACTGAAAGCAAAGCACTCAAATGAAAGATGCATTTTACATAAAAAGACCATATTCAGACATAGAAAACAGCATATCTAAAAATACTCTGGCCTACTCAGCAAGAAGTCTCCTGACTCATGGGGAGAAAAAAAAAAAAGTCACATTTTTAGGCTTAAAAAAAAAGAAAGAAAAAAAACCACATGGCTACTGATCTCCTGAATATTAAAGAATTATAGCTGCAAGTCTCCAATCCAAGGCTTCACATCTCTAGTGTGCCCAGACTTCTTGCCACACTCTTCTTTCTACACCAGGAATGCGACCATGGCTTACCCATGGGTCAAGGGGAGGGACCCCCTGCTACCCCTGCCCCCCCAGCTCCACACCTGAAGGCACAGCCAGACTTCTGCAGTATTCATACTGGGACTGTGGGGCCCTGGACAAGAGATCAGGCTGCCAGGGGCTACAGGAATACACATGAAAAAGAAGCTTACTGTTTGTTATAACTAAAAAAAGCTCTACATAGTTACTCTAGAGTTAAAATTGAGTTTAAAAAAGCAACAGGTGAGAAAAAAAAGTTAAAAATTAATAAAAAATGATGAAAAACTGCAGTTCTTCGAATGCACAATTCTAATAATTCCTACTGTCAGTAAACTTTTTAAAAACTAACTTTTGCAAAGATGAGGCTTTATTCAGACTGATCAGATCTATTCCACCACTGTCACCTGAAGTAACCATTTAAATGACATGAAAAAGGATACCATGGGCAAGCTACATTTCACAAGTATACAGTTTCCACAAGCAGCTCATACAGAGCAAAGTCTCTGACTAATGTATGATTCACAGGGGAATGAGGCACACCCTGTCTTCTTCAGGGCAGCAATCACTGCCACTACAGGGGAAAAAAAAAAACCAAACCCCTGATATTAAAGATATCATAAGGCAGTACCAATATTTGATCACAGTTCTCCAATAAATCATAGGTTGCTACCCATCAGCATACCATTTCCATACTGGTGCTTGCTACACAGCACAGAGGAGCAGGAGGGACTTCCATGGAGACAGGCAGGCACATGCCATTTAATGAGACGTGAACTCAGCTTTCCCACACTGAATTTGGGGCACTCAGCAGTAAGAGAGCAATGCACTGTACACCAGTATGAAAGTATAAGCAGATTTCTATTTAAAAAAAAANCACAACACAACAAAACAACGGGGCAATGGGTACAGCAAGAGGCTGGTTTTCAGAGGGCAGCAGAGCAGCAGTCCTGCTCTAGGTTTTGCTGTGATGCTACTGATGCAGGGCTTGGCAACGTGCTCACGTGTCTGCTAACGCCTACGCAATTTCTATCGCTGACATTAGTTGTGCACATCAGGGCCAGACCAGGAGACACCATATCCTCAAAAGGAAGGTATATTTCTCTCTAAATAATGTGAAGTTGTTACCTCATCCAACACCAGAAATGCCTTGCACGAGAAGTTCTGTTAAAGCTGTCAACCTGATCTCGTCTGTAACACAGTGCAACAGTCAGGGGTAACCATATAAAAAAAACTGACTTCATATTAATCAACAGGAACCTTCACTGGAAAAAAAAACTTAACAGGTAAAATAATTTAAATAAAAGGGAAACTAAATATAGAAAGAAACTGACACCTCATGANAGCTAAATCTCCAGAGGAACCTTGGAGCCTCAAGTCTACACAAACCTAAAACTAGATCAGGAGCACCTTAAAGCAAAAATGTTAGAATTACTTGATTACTAAACTTGGTATTTCCAAGCCAACAAAGGATAAACTGTTGCAAGTAAGGGGGCCGTTTAGCCGCTCGTGGTCTGGGAAACTGCCCAGCGCACACACAACCAGCAGACTGAAAGCAAAGCACTCAAATGAAAGATGCATTTTACATAAAAAGACCATATTCAGACATAGAAAACAGCATATCTAAAAATACTCTGGCCTACTCAGCAAGAAGTCTCCTGACTCATGGGGAGAAAAAAAAAAAAGTCACATTTTTAGGTTTAAAAAAAAAGAAAGAAAAAAAACCACATGGCTACTGATCTCCTGAATATTAAAGAATTATAGCTGCAAGTCTCCAATCCAAGGCTTCACATCTCTAGTGTGCCCAGACTTCTTGCCACACTCTTCTTTCTACACCAGGAATGCGACCATGGCTTACCCATGGGTCAGGGGAGGGACCCCCTGCTACCCCTGCCCCCCCAGCTCCACACCTGAAGGCACAGCCAGACTTCTGCAGTATTCATACTGGTACTGTGGGGCTCTGGACAAGAGATCAGGCTGCCAGGGGCTACAGGAATACACATGAAAAAGAAGCTTACTGTTTGTTATAACTAAAAAAAGCTCTACATAGTTACTCTAGAGTTAAAATTGAGTTTAAAAAAGCAACAGGTGAGAAAAAAAAGTTAAAAATTAATAAAAAATGATGAAAAACTGCAGTTCTTCAAATGCACAATTCTAATAATTCCTACTGTCAGTAAACTTTTTAAAAACTAACTTTTGCAAAGATGAGGCTTTATTCAGACTGATCAGATCTATTCCACCACTGTCACCTGAAGTAACCATTTAAATGACATGAAAAAGGATACCATGGGCAAGCTACATTTCACAAGTATACAGTTTCCACAAGCAGCTCATACAGAGCAAAGTCTCTGACTAATGTATGATTCACAGGGGAATGAGGCACACCCTGTCTTCTTCAGGGCAGCAATCACTGCCACTACAGGGGAAAAAAAAAAACCAAACCCCTGATATTAAAGATATCATAAGGCAGTACCAATATTTGATCACAGTTCTCCAATAAATCATAGGTTGCTACCCATCAGCATACCATTTCCATACTGGTGCTTGCTACACAGCACAGAGGAGCAGGAGGGACTTCCATGGAGACAGGCAGGCACATGCCATTTAATGAGACGTGAACTCAGCTTTCCCACACTGAATTTGGGGCACTCAGCAGTAAGAGAGCAATGCACTGTACACCAGTATGAAAGTATAAGCAGATTTCTATTTAAAAAAAAAAATCTGTAGCACAGAACTGATTTACAAAATCCCAAAGGTAAAAACCTGAATTCAACCTTGATCATTCAAATGTGTTCCTTTATTTCTCCATGTTTAGTTACCTGAAGTGTTTCTATAAGCCTATTAGCTCGTTTAAGGGCTAAAAAAAAGAAAAAAGCCACAAAAAAGTTTCTTGGGTAATCATGACCTTCAGATTTACTTTAGAAGATAAGCTACAAAGTCTCCATACATAGGTGTGTGTAGGTATATAGAGAATAATATATATACACACTCCTCTATACTATCTATCAATAGACACACACAGTGCTGATAATCCCCAGTGACTTCCTTGCAACATCTCTAAAAGGCAGCGAGTTCTCATTCACCTTCCTCTGGCCTATGCAGATGTAACAAACACCATACGACTTTTTGCAGAGGACATTCACACCACAAATGTGGGAGTAGCAACTAACGAAGGTCACATCCACCTCAAACTCACACCCTGAAGTTGCAAAGTAGCTCTGGACTGATGTGTCTGAGAGACCTCTGGAGCCAAAAGGCTCTCCACAATGTTCTCAGCTGCACTAATGGGATTTCTTACATGTGCTCTCCCACCTAGAATAGACGTTTCTGAGGCCATGACATGATAGCAATGTCACTTGAAGGTTACTTATATATTAGTCATGCAGGTAATTTTAAACCCACGGGAAACAGCACTTAGGGTAAGAACTTCTAACGAGAACGTCATTAACAGAACCTCCGTCTGCAAACCACAAACCATGACCATGAGCCTTTGCTCCCCTTCTTTCCTGTCCACAACAGACATCATTCTGGAAATATTCTCCCAAATCATACATCCTAGTTCTAGTACAACTGCAGTATTAACTAATGGCTGAGGAATAGGGCAACAACTGCTTCACAGACAATGCTTTTGCTTAGCTGCTCTGAGAAGCACAACAGAAACATGGTGACCCAACACGAGTTGCATCCTTGTCATTTCACTGATAGCTCCATGCAAAGATCCAAGTCAGCCAAGCACAAGCAGAGATGAGCACTAGAGGACAAATGCCACCTGGTCTTCAACTTCTACAGAGCAAACCAGGTTACAGCCTACCCCTCAGCTACTCCTAATGACGTGGACTAAAAACAATTTCACACATAGGACACTTCCTTTAAATGCACACACAAACAGCAGTAAGATGTACCTCCAACACTGGCCACACTGGAAACTTGCAATATCACTTTAAAAATGAACAAACAAAAAGAATCACTTTTCTGTAGGGGGAAGGAGAAGCAAACCTGAAATTCTCCTGGAAAGAAAGTCAGGACTAGGCTGAAATCAGAATGCTCTCTTTTTGGTTTTTCTAACATAAGGCATCTTGAAGGTAAACAAATACATATAGAAGGATTTTTATTTTTTCCCAGAAGTTTTTTGTGGTTGTTTTTGTTCATCAAATTGCTGTCTCTTCACCATGGTTCTGTGCTACTGTCCACCATCTGAGCCACCACAAACCTTCTGTGCAAGCTCTCACTTGCAACACAACACATTCGTTGCCTTGTACCTTACCTTGCAGACGCAATGGGTTTCCCAAGCCCAGTAACCTGTACAGCATCCACGTTAGTTAGGAGTATATATGGCCTAAAATTCTGCTTTGGTGTGTACATAGCCTGAGCACCAAATCCAGTAAGGCTTCTCACACTGCACACACCTCTACAAAGCCCTGTGAGGAACCCATCAGCCCATCCAAGGGGTCATGCTCCAAGCAATTCAGCGATGGAATGAGGCTTTACACAGTGTTAAACTGCATTTGTTTACTTATGAAATTTCAAGCTTTACTTATATCTTTAATTTACTATTAAAAAAAAAACCCAAACATTATTACGAATGGCTCGAGATAAAAGATACAAACCCAAGAAAGGTTATTTTATGGTGTCACTCTTTCAGCATTTCACAGCAGACCACCGTGTGAAGGCATTCAAGATGGTGCAGCAGCAACTTAAATTGACCAAAGCATGTGAATTCTCTGTTGCAGGTGTGCATAAAACAGCAACATTCACTGCTGACTAAGTTACCTGAACACTCAGAAAACTGTAATAGAACGGGTTGTAGAAGGCACTACAGAAGAGCTCAGAAATACAGGGAGATTCTAAAAACACACATATCTAGTAATGTACTCAAAAGGGCATGAAATAAATGAAACTACAAAAATTTCAAGTTTTTAAACAGAATGGAAAGGGATTCTGCTCTTCAGTTCCCAACTCCTTAGAGATGGTCTGCCCTTCAAAGACTTCATCAAAAAGGGCTTAATATCCTTTCCTCTTAACTGGACAAATTCCGAGTAGAGAGAATTTATTTTATAAGACAGCTACAGTGTTTTTAACTGTCTCAGATAACAAAATTGCTTTAAAAAGAAGTGGAAAACTTCTGGAACACAGATGAGGCATTAGTGTTTGTATACAGAGCCTCAGGTGACTGAAAAGTCTGAACAAGCCTTTGTTTTTATTTGTTGCTTTTCTTCTACACTAGATGAGACTGAAAAGCCTACTGAGTGTTTACTTTTCAAATCTCCATAAAGAGAAACAATGAGAAAATGATGGTGAAAGAGGAAAACCATCCTGCCCCTTTAAAAAGGACCTGGCACTAGCATCAGGTGCAAAATGGTTAAGCAGCAGCAGATCAGAAGTCCCTTAAGGAAATGATTATATTAGGAAAATGGGACTTGTATGAATAAATTAGTTTACTATCTCTCTTCGAATGTCCTTGATAAAACACGAGATACCAAAAAGACTTTGAAATGTCATGCCTTTCATGTTTTTATACCTTTAGCTAAAATATATATTTACTTTTACACATCACAAGCTTGCATTTTTAAATAGCAACTGCTCCTGTCAGGTTTTAAAACACTCAAAATGATCAGAAATGTTTTAAGGAATCAATAGTGAAAGCCAAAGAATTAGCTCTATAAATGGAAAAAGCGCTCAGGATTAGAACTGCTCTCGGACAAAGAATCTTGATAAGCTGTAAATGAGACATATGAAGGGATGGTAAAAGCGGATATTTCAAAGACATATGGGATCCCTAGACATCACAGATGTTACAAATCCATCAGTCTGCAACCTTGGACTTGGAATTAACTGCATTACTGCAAATCTGAAACTATTTTCTTACGTTATTACCCCCTCTCAAAATAGCAGTCCACTCAAGAACTTTGACAACAAATACTTCTTCACCACATATCTAACTGCCACAGCAAAACAAACCATAAGCAGATGGCAGTAGTGTGCAATTTAAAAGTAAGCTCAAAAGCAGCTTGAAAGAGAAATGCTTCTAACAAACTTTTCCTAAATAGGGAAAAAATATACCTCTAAAAACAGTTAGTTGGTCTTTACAAGTATCTCTACTTTTGCCTGGAATACTTATCCCATGCTGGTTTTTATCAGCAGCTACATCTACAACCTAAAGCACAGACATCATTACATCGTTTACTAGCAAAAATCTAGCTAAAAGGTGTAACAAAACAACACGAAGTCATGGCCACAAAAGAGCCAGAGCAGAACCCTCCACATGCATGACTAAGAGAGACACGGAGGCAACAGCAGCCACTGCTACAGAGCAGTCAGAATAAATTCACGTACGTCGTAATAAGTCTCCAGGTGACAATTTCTACAACCAGTCTGGAGGACAGAGAAAGCTACGACATTCTGCAGCTTCTAATTTTACTAACGTTTAGATGGACTAGAAGCTGTGCCAGGGGAGGTTTAGACTGGATATTAGGAAAAACTTCTTACACTGAAAGGGTTATTAAGCACCAGAACAGGCTGCCCAGGGAAGTGGTTGACTCACCATCCCTGGAGGTATATAAAAAAAAACAGGTAGACATAGCACTTAGAGATATGGTTTAGTGATGTTTATTTGTCAGTTTTAGGTTGATGGTTGGACTAGATGATCTGAAAGGTCCCCTCCAACCTGGGCAATTCTACAATTCTGTAATCTAGTTTAGAATTTGCCCTGCACTTACTTGCATTAAAACCTTAGGGAAAACAAACAAACACAACACGCATTGATAACTTGAGTCTGGAAAGTTCTCTTATCCTAAAAGTAAACAGGAAGATGCATTTCTTACCAAATAACTTCAGTTTGATTGAGTCATGAAAAGCGTACTTGAAAACCAGCCCATGTTTAAGATGAAGAAAATCCAATTCAGTCCTTCTGATGATATTACCATCTCAATTAATAATCCTAGTCAATTTCACTTACATTTGTTAAATCCATTTTAAATATTTAGTGCTGGCACATTCTTTAACACAGAAAATAAAATCAGCTTTCCTTTGACTATATTTTCCTCAAAGAAAGAAGAGCAAATGGCTTTGGATATTATCTTTGTATAATAATAGTAGTTTGTGTTGGCAAAAGCAGAGTGCTCTCTTTTCACTTACTGCTTCCTTTGAGACTTCTAGACTAATTCATTTTCACAAGTGTCTTAACAGTGCCTCTGTGTTACACCACACCCACACAATACTAACCTATGTAGGTTTAATAAATTTATATTTCATTTCCACAGAAGTTTTCCAAGCATTTTCCAGAGCCTGATTACCCCATGTGATATTTGCAAATAAAACCAAATAATTGCCCCAGAAGTTTGGCAGTCTGCATGACTGATTACTGAATAGCATAAATTACTTATTAACTTATGATAAGGTGGAGATTAATTTGGTAACTTCCTGCATCATTTGTCCCAAATCAGATGAATATCAGACATTTATCAGAAGAAAAAAAAAAAAGCAAGAGAATAGATTAACTATACATACTTTTCAGCAGATGAAACAGGGAGAGATAAATCGAATCAACAAATACATGATTGACAACAAAATCTTGCACTTGAAGAAATTAAACAGGCAATATCTGAGTCAAATGATGCAAAAAGAACCATAGCTGATATAAATCTGACTTAACTTGGAAGTTTTTCCAAACAAACGCAATGCAGTGTGTAAAACCTGTGAAGTTATTCTACATTTTAAAAAGCTGAGCGTTTGCACTTGCTATTTGCACAATTTCAGCACTTGAGAGCTCCAGCTTTGAAGCAGTGTCTACTACGCTATTGCCCCAGTCACACCAGTCTGAGCAGAGGGTTAGATGAACCGGACGGACAGCGAGAGAAGGAGCACACAGCAAGCACTGCAGGAGATTCTCAGCACACCGGTCACTGCTCTGGCAGGTAACCAAACGTTTTCTGTCAAGAATAGGCTTGCATTAAAACACCAGTTTACATACTTATCATGTTACCCCAGGCCTCCAATAAAAGACAGCTTCCAATTACAGTTGTCTTGTAGAAAAAGGAATGCCCCACTGAGCTCTGGACAAAAACACACGGGTGTATTTTGTTTAATATAAAAAGCAGGTCTCATTTAATAAGATCACAGAGATTCTGAAGTCTGACTACAAATACGCAAGCAGTTATACCATAAAGGCTCTTGCAGGTTACAAACAGCATGATAAATCTAAGACAAGGCACGACATATGGAACGCAACTACCGAAAAAACAGGTAAGTAAGAGGTACTGCATCAACTAAAGAATTAAAATTTGGATTCACTCACTGATAACAGGGTACAATCAAAATAAAGAATCAACAGACAACCTCCTGTCTGCATCTTACTCTCTTACAGATGGCGTATGCCAAAACACATCCTGTGCACAGCTGCAAACATTCACAACGACCACAAGAGAATAATAAAAAGGAAACCCCAGAAAAAAAAAAAAAGCTAAATTCATCTAGAGTTTTTCCATGTCTAGTCTTAAAAATGCAAACTCATGATCAGAAGAAAAAAAAGAAAAAAATGATGTTACACTCTACATTAAGTCAGTGAATGAAATGACAGCTTTTTCAATTTTGGATAGAATACTCCTTGACAACTGATTTAAAAAAAAAAAAAAAAAGAAAAGAAAAAAAAAGAAAGCAATATGTCAGCACTAGCACTTGGAAAGGATTGATGCTTCATTTTGATGGTTAAAATTAATCCAGCCATGGACACTAACAAGTTTGCAATTAAATTGGTATTTTTAAGCCCCTACCCAAGGATGGCTTTTGTAAGATTGGTACACCTAAATGTATTTTAGCTCAGTAACTAAAACAAATCTAAAATTAAAGATTAAAGCAATAAACATTTCTTTTCCTAAACAGAGCAGAACTTAACAATTTTATTAGAAACAAACTATTTTACTTTCAAATTTAACATTTCCTCCTTAAAGTCTTTTAATGAAGTCTTTGAATGTTTGTCCAAAGCTAGTTTAATAAAAAAAAGTTTGAAATTGCCAAAGCTTTTTTGCATTTCCCCAAGAAAGCCTGCAATGATGAAACTAAATGTTGAAATGTTATGTTGAAACATCTAACTTGCAAGAACTAAAAGACAACTGCAAAGTTTCTCATATGTGCTATAAAATAATATAGAGACTGGATAACTACTCGGGAAGTTCTAAATGAGTTGAAAACACAGCTTCTAGTAATTCTGATGAGCAAATGTGCAAAATTGTACGATCACTCTCATGCAATCAACATGCTTTCTGGGCAGAAGGTCCAAGCCGAGTAATAAAACTACCAAGAAACAAGAAGGGAACCTGCCCTGTCCCACCCACAGCCCTACCCTCTCTCAAACCCTTCCTTACAACCAGGGCCATACTCTGGTCCCAGCGACTGCGCAAGCTCCTTACACACACACATATAACCTCTGGTGTACGCAGGAGGTAGCTCATTTATCCTTAATTTTACAGATCCAGCCCAAGGGTGGGTTAGTCCCCAACTCAGAAATGCTGCCCCTCCCACTTTTTTTAATATATGTGCATCAAGTGTAGAGTGAGACACTGGAAAAGAAAAGCAGAAACCAAAGGACTGGAAGGTGCTGTGCTTCTTGGATTGCTTCTGACACACATTCCAATAAGATATCAACTGATTCCTATGATGGAATTCCAAAATATACATGTGTGTTTCAGAATACATACATATATATATATATATATTCCCCCTGAATTCCTATTTCTCCTAATTATATTGTAAGCTCTGTGCACTTAGCATTACAACATGGACTGTGAGGTACCAGAATCTTTTTAGAGACACCACAGGTCATCATGGGACTCCAGAATCTATTTGCAACTATTAGATATATATATAATTAAACCATAACTCTCCATACAGCATAACTTCTTATTCTGTGTTCAGGATGAAGCATTTCCCTCTCCCTCCCTAACCAGTTCAGCAACTGGCAAGCAAAAGATACTCTCAAATCCTGGAAGAGTATTTTTTTCCATATTCCATTAAGGAATTATTTTGTTCATGCTTTCCATACTGAAAAGTTACTTCTGGGATGACACAACATAGAGAAAATTCATCCCACAAGAGAACATTTTAATGAAGACTGGAATCTGTGAAAAGTCATGACAAGGTATCCAACCGAAATATTAACTGCAAGAACATCACAGTGCTGATACATTTATACTAAATAGAAATTCCACAGAAATTCCACACATTCTCAAATTGTAAATAACCCATTTCTGGAATGTTAGGGGAAAAAAATAATGTCAAACTCCAGTTTAAGACTAAAAAAGTTGGAAAAAAAAAAAAAAAAAAAAAAACACAAAAAACCAAACCAGGCTGTAACTTCCCCTTCCCTTCATTTTACAGCACTGGATGTCTCACCTCATGTATCTCTGCTGTTCAATATTGAAGATTGTTATTTTCATGGATCTTGTACTCATGCACATTACCAGGTCAAAACCCAGAGGAGAAAGAACACAATCCTGTCATAACTTCTCACATCAGAGGACACTCAACCCATAATACTTGACTCAACTTAGGAGCATGAAGCTATCTATACAGGTGTCACATGAAGACTGACTAGAGAAGTTCCCCAACACAAACAGATCCCAAGCAGCCTTAATTTTCCAGGCTCTCAGCTCTGAGGGGAACCCAGACGGTCACAAGGTATTGAGGGACTCTCAATAGTTGGGCCACAAGTTGGGCCTTTCTCCGGTCAACTCTGAAACCTTTTGTTCCCCCCCATAATAGTCAGGAAAGAAGGAAGATAAAAACCCAAACACACCCATTCTTGTAAACCGGGAAAGGGAAGTGAAAGAGGCACGCGAGAAGAGATAGAAGAAAGCAGCATGTGAGGCAACAGGTTATTGATTTATTTATTCACACAATCCTGTAACCAATTTACTCAAGAGAACCAATATATTGACCCTACTGAGAAAAGACTGTGGGGTACTTAGAGAAGCTGGTCACCTACAAAACCTGAGTATTGGTTGGTAAAGGATCCACCTGACAGCCACAGAAAAGCTGCACACAAGCCTATAGAAAAGGGAAAGTTTAGGTACAGAAAAGACAATTACTTTTCTTTAAATCATTTGCATTGCTAAAATTAAGCTCTCCTTTTGGAACCGCAGCAGGTCGTACAGCCACTTCAGCTCAGCTGAAGAGTCATTAATTTGAACACTTGCAATTATCTGCCATCTCAAATGAGCAAGTTCAGTGTTATACAAGCTTATACTAAGGAAAAAAAAACACACATTCACACAGAAAGACACGGTTAAAATCTACTTGTCAACCTAATCAAGCTAAATTCTGAGGTGGCGTGGGAAGAGCTTTTAATCATGACTCGCAGGTTGCGCTGCGTTTGCCTCTAGAACAAGCAGCAAGAACTATTCAAATACCCAAAAAGCCACAGAGCAAAAGGCTGCAGCCTACTGAGGCTGAAATAGCAGCAAGAGCCTTTTTCTTTCTTTGGTGTGTCGTTCAGGGTGTATGGAAAGAGTTCCACGTAATTTTTCCTTTTTTTTTTTTTTTATTTTTATTTTAGGAGGTACATAATTCTTTGATGCATCAATCTGAAGTCAGTGGTATCCACAGTATTTACCTTACCAGGTATCCACTACCTTATTTTCTGGCTATCAGGTTTGCTTAAGCAAAGAATGCCAATTTCAACATAACAAATAACACTGAAAGAATTGCTGCTGCACCCAGAATCTGATTGCTGTGTCACTGACTTAACTCATTTGCCAGCTGCATGACACGTACTTGGATGATCCCAAAAAACTCTGATTAAACTGTTAAAACCTTAAACAACAGGGATCACACACACGATCCCCCCACCCTCTTCTGAGGTCACTGAAGATTATGTTTGGAAAGGGGGTTTTAATATTTATGAACCTGTGCAGGTTGATGCTGAAAAGCACAACTCTGGCACCTCTCTCATCCATCCCCTTCCCCTTGATCTCACCTGGCAAGAATGAACACACACACCAAAAATAAAAGACAAAAATCACCCAGATGGACAAACTGAACCTGTGGCCACACACACGTGACACAGAAGAAGACACCCTTAATACATCTCCTGCATCTGCCCTTTTGCTGATCAAGGTAAGTTCTCCTTGGACTGTAAATTAATTATCCCCTCCCTCTAGAAAAACCCTACTTACTGGAAAATTTGTGCACTTGTAAGGCTTTCCCTGTTCTAAAGGCAGCTGCTTTCAAACTTTCTGCTTCGGTTGTATTTTCAAAACCTGTTTCTTTTCCTGTTTTCAGGGGCTATCTTTAAATTCTCTGTTTTCTTCCATTTTGGTAGATGAGACAGTAACCTAGGTGAGACCTCAAACTGATCTGCACAGAGTACAAAGCTGACAAAATTTATGTGTCATGTTCTTGTTTATACACCAAAAAGTGAGATGGGGTTAGGGTGGGCTGTAGTAATT
>VZTM01039042.1:16657-32371 GCA_013400555.1 Jacana jacana
AAAAAAAAAAATAAAAAAAAAAAAAAAAGAAAGGGGGGGGGGGGGGGAAAAGTATACCGTATATACAAAACTGTATCAAGCTCCCAACATGGTGATCAAGGCACCAGCAGACATAGGAAAAAGTTCCAGACTGGACTTGACTAGATGATCTTTCAAGGTCCATTCCAATCCCTGATATTCTCTGATTCTGTGTGATTCTGTGAGTCTGAGACTGACAGGAGCTGGAATCTGGATCTGGAATCAGGAATGCTCATATTAGGATCAAAGGCAGAACAACAGACACGGTCCTCTTCAGACGCTGGCCATCAGAGAAAGAGAGTTGACACTTTGATCTCTTAGCTTTTATACAGAGCACGATGCAGATGGGATGGAATATCCTGGTTGTTCAGTTCTGGGCCACCTGTCCTGTCCACTCCTCCCCACCTCTCTGCACTTTTCTGCTTCTGACCCTCCAACGGGGCAAACAGCAAAGTCACCAGACCTTGGTTGTTCTAGGAATAATTATAAGCAAGGGCCTCTGCACACCATTCCTTGGTATAATCAGGTCTCATCACTGTGAGAGAGAACAGTTTATGAACAATACACTGTTAATTTCAGAGTTTAGTTAGTTAGGAGAGGCCCAGATAAAAAGTAAATTTACAAAACAGAAAATTGGTTCTGTTTTACCTCAAACCAGGACAGATGGAAATAACAAAACCATAACAAAAGTGCAGAACTGACTACTACCGCCATGCTATTTTGTCCTCTGAAAGAGTCGTGTTATGTTGTGATATCTGTGGGCACATTTTTTTCACAAGTATCATCAATGCAATAAAAAATGGATCTGAAGGGAAATGCTCTCTTGTACAGGAATGAGGAGGCACAAAGGGTCGTTCAGTTAAAGTTAGTTCATGTCTCAAATGCTTTATCACCCAGGGCATCACTGTACTCCATATAGCGCTTTCTAAAAACTGGAAAGATCCCCTGGTTGTCCTAGATGTTGAGTGGATTCCTTGTTTTTAATTGGCAATGAAGTGATCCAGTAAATACTGCCTAACTGGTGTGCCAGATATTCCAAATTACTATCAAATCCTATGGAAACACACTGTATTTACACCCCAAGGGCAACAAGAGCACAGACTATGTGAAATTACTGCCAAAAGAGCTGCATTTTTTGTTCAATCCCAAATGCCACAGGGAAAGCAAGCAAAAGGTTCAAAAAAAGGCTTAGCTGAAAACACCTCAAAGAACTGAAAATGAAATATCAGTGTGAAACAATTTTGTGGAGAAGACAAATAAATCTAAAAGAATGTACTTAGAAACTGTGCAGTGGTCTTCACTGTCTTCAGTAAAGTGGAAAAAGAACAATCTCATTAGATGTGAGACATTTTAATGAGTGTCTCAGCTTCTGCCTCATTCTGCTTCACTGCATCTGACCCCAGGCTCCGCTCAGGACTGCAAACTGATACACAATAGTGAATGGAGTGACCAGAAGAATATGTTAAAAAATCAAGCAATTCAACAATATTACCTGTCTCACTTAGAGCTGGAACAGCTGTGAGAATAAGCAATTAAAATTTAAAATATCGTAATATTATGGAAAAATTTAGCTTGGAAGGGACCCGTGGATGTCTCTCACTCAGGGTACTGAATCAAAACATCTTCAAAGTGTGATGGTGTTGTCAAGTGCCTCATCCAGCTAGGTTTCATTTATCCCATTACTGCAAGACAAAAGGACAGGAATTGAGGGGGAAATTCTTGCAGTGTGTATGTGACTTTCCTAAAACTTCCTAGAAGATAGTTAAAACAGAAGCAAACTTGGTACTGTCAATTCAGCCAGAATCATAGAATCACAGAATGGTTTGGGTTGGAAAAGACCTTGAAGATCATCTAGTCCCTGCGCTGAGCAGGGACACCTCCCAGTAGACCAGTTTGCTCAAAGCCCCATCCAGCCTGGCATTGAACACCTCCAAGATGGGGCATCTACAGTTGCTTTGGGTAACCTGTTCAGTGTCTCACCACCCTCATGGGAAAGAATTTTTTCCTTATATCACATCTAAATCTCACATTATTGGTATCTTGTCCTTGGTGAAAGGACTTGTGGTATGCCTCCACTTGCTCTCTGAGGCTCTGACATCAGCCGTGTGCCTCCCATGCATGCCACCTGGCTTTCAGCCCAGTGGTTCCTCCTCCACCACTCCTCCAATGTTCTTCTGTATGTACAAGTCATTAACAATGTGTCATTTGAGGTAAGTGACGCAGTTCATTGGCAAGCTGAGCCCCCTCAGAGGTGATGATGCAGCACCTCCTGTCCAAAGTGCACAGGAAGCAGATGCTAGTCACTCCAGAGGTAAGAATTAATTCAAAAAAAGCTATTTTTTTGGTCAAACAATCCAGAATTTTTAGCTTCCTAAATAATTATAAATATATATTATTTAGAAAACAGTGAAAGGGGAAATTGAAAATGTCATTTTGTAGCAAGAAATTTGTAGCTACTGTAAAAAAACAACACTTCTTATTAATAAGTTCAAAATTTTAGCTGTTATACAAAACTCATCTTACATTTCATTAGCATTAATTTACATTTAGTTTTGCTAATGCTTAAAGGTTGTGTAACTTCCAGAAGCCAGGTTGAGCTTAGGGCCCCAGTATCCTTATATACACAGGTGATGTACTAACCTACAGTGTTACTGTTCATTAATGTACCCTTAAACTTGTTTAATTACAGTGGCCTGTCCTTGTGGGAAACACGTGCAATAATGGAAGGGGGAAATTTCCATGGCAGTCCCATACTGTTAGGGGTGTGTAGATACTGCAGAGTGTGATTCAGTGACACATATTAACTGGTGAGAGGCCTGGAGGATAAGTCTTATGAGGATCGATTGAGGGAGTTGGGGTTGTTTAGTTTGAGGAAGAGGAGGCTGAGGGGAGACCTCATCACCCTCTACAACTGCTTGAAAGGGCACTGTAGAGAGATTGGTGCTGGTCTCTTCTCACGGGCAATGAGCGACAGAACAAGAGGGAATGGCTGCAAGCTGCAGCAGGGTAGGGTTAGGCTGGACATTAGGAAAAAGTTTTTCACAGAAAAACTGGAATGGGCTGCCCAGGGAGGTGGTGGAGTCACCATCCCTGACTGTGTTTAAGAGCAGATTAGATGTGGTGATGAGGGATATGGTGTAGGGGAGAACTTGTAGAGTAGTGCTGATGGTTAGACTTGATGATCCTAAGGGTCTCTTCCAACCTAAATGTTCTATGATTCTATGATTCTATATTCTACATTTTTTATTTTTTTAAAGCTAAAATAGGTATTTCTGAAGATTATGACAGTTGACTGATGCAAATCTCTTAGCCACGCTGGCTCAACTTCTCTTACTGCCACTAAGGTCTTGCTGGCTGTGGATTAATTTCCTCTGTTCAGACCTATGGATAACATGTAATAACAGCACCTTTTTTTTTTTTTTTTCCTTATTTCTTTTGTCAGCCCCATCTGCTACTACAGAGGATTAAGATTTTAGTAATCTGTAAGAGCAAACTGCTGTGTTCACACATACCTGTGAGAAACAAAAATGGTTCTGTGTGAGCACAGCAGTCTGCTCTGGCAGGTCCCAGAGCAAAACCGCTACTGGAGAGCCTGAGTTCTCGAACAGTCATGCCATTTTGATAGGAATACAGAAGAAAATAAAAGTGGAAAAGTGCCAGTAGTGGAGTCACTCTGACTGTTGATATCCTATGCTTAAATAACAAGTGTAAGAAAAGGTGCTGGGAAGACAGACACTAGCAGGACCTTACCTTTAGAATGGCAGATTTATCTCCTCTGTATAAATCAGAGCATAAAAATGTTTGATCATTATCAATGAATTACTAAAATGAAGACAGTAGATTTAATTGTTACAGAGTGCTTTAGCAGTTCTTTCTCAATCACTGAGCAAAAAGACACATATGTAGACCCTGGTAAGCCTGACATAATGTCCATAGAAGACACGCTTCATATAGCTTAATACTTCTTTCTATTATTTCTAAATAAATATTTCTGTTTATTATAAAATAAATTCTTCATCTACATCCATCAGGTCCTTAATCATTGCAGGAGGGATGCTCAGAAACACATTTTAGTCAAATTTGTAAAGGAAAAGACAACTCACAGATCCATTGCTTTAGGAAAAAAAGAGTTTTAAAAATCAGGCTCCATGACTGAATAAACCACCTGAAAATCAACAAAAGGACATTGAAAAATATCTGGAAATACAGATGAAAGGTTTTATGTTTGTTCTACTGGTATCTGAGGCTTTCTTTTTGAACTTTATTTCCCTGATGTAAACAGACATGACTTTCTAATATGTACCCAAACCATGATCAAGCTCACCTCACTGTTTAAAGTTGTTGTCATTGCTGCTGTTTAATGACTATCAAAATCACAGTTTCATGACTGTGTAAGGACTGAGAAGGCTTGCGTGTATCCAGCATATCCAGCAGCCGATGAGGGTCATGCAACCCAACATCTCATGACACCCAATCTCTGTTACTGTTGTGCAGTTTCCCTATGCACTCACATATTTGATTTAACACCCCTGAAAGCCCATTCTTGAAGAGGGATGCTGTCATAATATTCAGAAACATGTATTTTAGTTTTAAAAAGAAGGATATATTTGTAGAGGACTTGCTGAGATTATTTTCATTTTGGATCAAGTGCAGCATAGACTGCTCAGATTGCTGCTCTGTGCCAGGAAAATCCTCCAAAAAATGTCTCCAACAATAAAGGGTTATTCACCCAAGACATCACTGAGAAAAAGCATTACTACTTTTAGGGAAGTTTTAATGCAAAAAAGACAGAGGGAATTTCTTTAGATGATGAACAACAGTGCAGATACATGAATAATCTTAGTTCCCGGCTCCATCTATGAAATTTATGTAACTGCTACTCTTCATTGTGCTTCCTGCTCTTGTCATTTCCCAAAACAGCCACTGACAAAAGGAAAAAGGAGCTGCATGGCTAAGGTTAATACAATACGTCTTTCTTAATTATAGTTATACTCCTGTCACTATTCTGTTCAGGACTGATTAGAAAAAAGCTTTATTCTTTCCTTGCATGTCTCCATTATGTGCGTCTCATAATACATTCTTCCCATTAGTAAATCATACTTTGCAAGCATTAATATTGAAAATAAAACCTTCAGAGGCAATGAAGACCCAATTTTCCTACAAAATCACATGACCCTTTCAGTGGAGAATACTGGCTTTGTCAAAAATAATTTATGAATGCCTCTACAGAGTGGCAGTAAAAGCCACTGTGCCCTTGCAATGCCCACACTCTTTCTGAAAGCTACTCATAAATGTCCCCTTGTCCACCCAGCCTAGTCCTTGGTCTGGGGAAGCAGAAATAACAAGTGCTGTTTGAGGGGACAAGGGACCCTGGCCACCACTGAATACTGTTCCCCTTGGATTCCCTGGCACCCAAGAGGGCTACACTGGGATTATTGGAAAGTTCATCTTTGTCTAAGGATGCATTTACAGACCCTTCTTCTGTTAATGGATCCTTCTTTCCATGCATCAGAGCCTTTTCTCCATTATGCCAGGATTTCTCTGCAACTTCTAACCAGTTAGGCCCATGGCAGAATAAATTTTGCAGTTATGCTCTCTATAATTCACTAGATACCCTGAACTTACTCAGCTAATTAAACCTGCAGCATAGAAAGAAGTATCTTCTTTGGAAATTAGGAGAATTTTCAGATCACGACACTGAAATGCCACTTTTGTTTTTTCACTCAAAGCTTTCCAAAATGGCTTTAACTCCTTGAGTTGACCCAAAAACAAAATTAATGAAGGCTAGCATTTTTCTGTGTTGTCATCCCATAAGGTAATGTAATGATATTTGTAAAGAACACAGTAGGGAAAATAATTTGCCTGGATATGATCACTTGTAAACTGCCAACTGAGAACAGCTAAGCTTAAAAATGAGAAAGGACAGTATACTAAAAAATGAATATTTTACAGAAAAATGAAGTTTAGGGGAAAAAAAAAGAAGCTATGATTGTCTACTGAAGCAGTAATGTGACTGGACTTCTAAAAATAATAAAGAAATTAAAAAGTGGACCAGATTTCTTTAACTTCAGGCATATCAAGTGCTGGCCAGCCCTTGAACACAGCTTGAGCATTAGCAACTAATCAGCTATCAAATTCACAATATTCAGCATTGATATGAGCACACATATACGTTTTCACTGGTTCTTTATATCTTATATTCTTTATATCTACTCACATCCTGGGTATGCATTTTTTCCAGATACATGAATAAAAGGATGTTGATCCACTCCTATATCTGTCCCCGATGTGGAAGATGCCACCATGCAGCTTTGCAACCATAGCACAGGAGAGATCAGGCCATAGTGATATACCCAGATACACACAGATATCAACATGGTTTTGGAAAGAGTGACATTTTGCCCTCAGACATTGAAAATTATGCTCTACCACTCTACTACCCCCTGTCATCTGTGTTAAAGATAACATCCTCCTCTAAGTCAGCACATCCACCCTGCACCCTGCAACTACCACAGGAAATAGAGCTTATCACAACATGCTGCTGTTGTTTTATCTCTGCCAAGAACACTTGCTTCCTATATCTGCAGTTTAGCAGCCAACTTTGTTCACCCTCAGCTTGAAAAGTACCCTACTCTCATGTCAGTGCTGCTGGTGTTTCACCAACCACTTGCCCAGCAGGATGACACCACCGTAGCAGTGGTGGACTGGATGGTCCAGACATTTCATGTTTCTCCAACCCATCAGTGCATGAGCACATAAGCAGATGCTGAAAAACCTTTCTGCAGCCCTTTCAGAGAGACATATAGTACATAGTAGGATGCCCAATATCATAGAATCATAGATTGATAGAATGGTTAGAGTTGGAAGGAACCTTAGGACTATCTAGTTCCAACCCCCCTGCCATGGGCAAGACACATTCCACCTAGACCAGGTTCCCCAAAGCCTCATCCAGCCTGGCATTGAACACCTCCAGGGACAGGGCATCCACTGTTTCTCTGGGCAACCTGGGCCAGAGTTTCACCACCTACACCATAAAAAATTTCTTCCTAATATCTGATCTAAATCTTCCCTCTTTCATTTTAAAACCATTACCCCTTTTCCCAGTATTTCACTCCTTGATAGAGTCCCTCTTGAGCTTTCCCGTTGGCCTCCTTCAGGAACTGTAAAGCTGTTGTAAGACCTCTTCTCCAGGCTGAACAACCCCAACTCTCTCAGCCTGTTGTCATAGCAGAGGTGCTCCAGCTCTCCGATCATCTTTGGAGGCCTCCTCTGGACCTGGTTTCATTTATAACCTTCCCTAAAACAGCTGTTTTACTTTTGACTGCTTCAAATGACAGGCTTCTGCAGTTGCACATTTCAGGGATGCAGAAGGCTGTGTTCTCAGTATTCATTTTCATGCTAGGCAGCTCAGGGTAAGATAAAATTGTGAGTGGTCCTTGGGTTATAACTTGAATTTACAAGCTTGACAGCTCTGCTCAGGCACAGCACCAAAAAGCGCTTGGTACATTTAAACAGTGATAGGACAAAGTGATATCGTCTCTAAGGGATAACAGAAAACAACATGGCCTTTCAGAAATCTTACATTTGTATGCTTTCCCAGGGACATCAAGTCTGTGTATGGCAACCTCCTAGTAAAGTATCTCCAGGGATCTCAGTCAAAAGAAATATATGATATGATAAAACTGCTGGATGGAATGAAAATAAGGAGAAAACAGAAATGGGAAAGTTGATTCAGATTAAATAAACCTTAAATCTGCAGAAATAATTTCTCTGTAGTAAAAAGGATTCTTTGTTCATTAAATAATTGTTTGAAGGGACATTTCTGTAGTAATAGTTGCGTGACATAAGTGCATGATAGACTTTTAGTGTAATCTAAAACTTGTCATTGACAGATAATGGCAATTAATTTGTTGTTCCTTATTTTTATGGCAGTCATTTCAGTTCTCTCTTGGGCAAAATGAATATCAAGATCCAATCTCATAAGTTGTGCTACTTCATCAACAGTGACAGGCTAAACAAGGAAATTGTGGGCTGAATAAGCAGAAAGTTTACATGAAAAGAGGCATAGGTAAGACTGATATGCTCAATCCTGCCTTTGCCTCAGTCTTCACTGATGGGCTCCCCAAAGACAGAATTCAAGGAGGAGAACAACCATCAAGTGGAGGAAGATTGAGTCAGGGATAACTTGTATGAATTCAAGCCATGCAAGGTCATGAGACTCTACAGGCTGTTGAGCGAGCTGGTTGAGTGAGCAGGCCCATCTAAGCCATCCTCAAGCATCTTTTGAAGTCTGTGGAGACTAGGAGGAGATTCCCAACAACTGGAGAGGAACAAATCACACCTGTCTTCAAAAAGGAGAGGAAAGATCATCTGGGGAACTTCAGGCCAGTCAGAGTCCCTTTGCTCCCTGAGACAATCATGGCATATCCCTGGGTACATGAGGGAAGAGAATATGATTTGGATAGTCAGCATCACGGACCAGGGGTGAACCATGCCTGGGCCAGCTAGTCATCTTATCTGATAAAATGATCAGGTTTGCTGACAAGCGGAGAACAAGGGATATCATTTACATTGGCTTAGGCAAGACTTCCAACAGTCTTCTGTCCTTGAATCTACACTAGACATTAAAGTCTGTTTGGATGTTCTACCAGGTGGGTAAATACCTGGTTGGGTAGTCAAGCTCAGAGGTGGTGGTCACTGGGTCTTATCTGCCTGGCAGCTGATGCCTCGTGGGATCCTGTAGGATCTGCTCTGCAGCCTGTCCTCATTACTGTCTTGATCAGTGAGCTGGGGAGGTCAAGAAAGTTGCTCTGTCAGTTTGCAGGTAACACCAAGGCTATGGGGCTGGACTGATGCAGCTGGGGGCAGAGAGAGCTTCAGAGCATCCAGCAGCACCTTGGTGCCTGTGGGTCAATGAGATGGGGATAGGGAGAAGCTCTTTATAGCAGTGCCTGTCTGCAGGTAAGAAATTCCTTTTCTTTGGCTTCCTTTGGCTTCCCAAGGATATCCTTTGGCTTCCCAAGGATAACAGCTAAGCCCTGGAAAAGCTGACTTGAGGGCCTTGTGTTCTCCATCCCTGGAGGCTGCATGTCCAGAGCTGAGCTCCTGCTCTGTGCAGTTGGTAATCAAGGGGCCTCCTGGGACCCCTGCCTCCTGCCACTGCTCTGGGAAGTGGATCTGTGGTTTGTGAAGCAGAGAAACCATTGTTTTTTAAAGTGCAGTGAAGATTTCACATAAGCACAGCTCTGATTAAGCAGTAGATGGAATTTTCACAGTCTTTGATTTACTAAAACATTTTATCATTTTAGGCAATAAATAGGATGAATCAAATCAGTGATCAAAACACTGTGACTTTGAAGTAGCGAAGACAAGGGCAACTTGCTCTCATATCCTTTCAGCTAACTGCGGTCTGCATGTCAAGTGCCATGGTCTTTGCTTAGACTCATTTACACCTCTGCAAAGCCATCGTGAAAGTGCTACTGTCCTGATTGCTTAGAGGTTTGAATCTACTTTGTGTGAATGGAAATCACTACTTAAAAATTGGAGTCCCACTTTGTTCTCTGGCAACTGTGAAATTTTAGCAATTTCTAGAAAAATATACTCCATTGACAATTTTTTTTTGCTTGCCTAAGATGAAAAGAAGTATGAGTGGATAAAATTCTAAATGTCTTTCTGAAATTAGTCTCTCCACTCCTTTCAGACTTTGCCAAAGGTGCCAAGTTACCCTGATTTCTGAGTAATTTCCACAGCAATATGTTCTCAATCGTTGGTTTTTTTTTTTTTAACTATCAGTCTTGCTACATGTGTTATTATTCAGCCTTATCTAGACAGAGACTTGTCTATTGTGCAGGGTCTATCCATTTTGGTATACTTAGGTGATTTTTACAGAGGTAGCTATCATGCTAAGGAGCAAGCAGAGGCCAGCAGATTGATCTGCTATGGCAATAGAAAGGATTCAGATACCAATAGGCCTAACGGAAAGCTCATGCTTCACCCAGCAGGCTTTGGAAGATTGCATTGTTATTTCATTTTTTTGGTCTAGAATAATGTGATAAATGACCTCTTGTCTTGCTTTGCAGTCTCTCTTTGCTCCATTTATTTGTTGCCATTATGATCCCATAAATATTTCAGCATTATTTCTATAAAACATCGCCCAGCAGGTTACATGCACATTAGTACTGGAGAAAGCAGAATCTGTCAGTACCAAGGTTTTGAAGAGTTTTTCCATTTATTCATAGCAGAGGTGTGGGAAGGGTCAGAAGAAACGCACTGACTTAATGAAGAGATGGAGGAGGAGGTAGTGAAAAGAAATGGAGAAAACTGATCATTCTGCAAGCTGTTGTAGGCAATATAACACGTATATGCCCACCATTTTTTTCTTGGTTACCAGCTCTGGTGAGAATGAAACACTGCTACAGTAAGGAACTTGATGAGATCTGGGTTGTGTCAGTCAAGAAGAGGTCAACTGCAAGTAGTTTTTATATTGTAGTGACTCACTACAGAGTTTAGGTCTGAAGTAGGTATACCATTTCCCATCTTTCATACTCCCAAGGTGGTTTGAATGCTGACTATTAGAGTAAAAAATATTTTGTGAGCTCAGTCCTGTGTTTTTCAAAATATTAATTTTCTCTGTATGTTGTGGATGCTATGGATATTCCTAAATTCTGTGACTATAAACTGTCTGGCTGATGGAGAAGCAATTCTGACATAAAGTGGGAAAAAAGGTAGAAAATTTTATAAGGAGTAGTAAAAAGGAAGAATTTGAGCTTCATTAGGGCAGAAGAGTTGACAGGTAGCTGCAGGGCAGTGTGTTTCTTTCAAATTGGTGCTGGTTTTGAAATGGGTATATTATTTTTGGTATGTAAGAGTCAGAGAAGTGTTCCTCAACAAGAGGAGCTCCAGTTCTGCTTAAGTGCAGGAATCTTTTTGTGCAGGCTTAGTTGGGATGAGTCCTGTTTCGTACCAGGCCTGTTGTCAGCATTCCATTGCTTATTCATGATTGATGAGGTGGCTTCTTACATATTCCCACTAGATTAGAGCCAGTCTTGGAAACTGGACCTCAGCCTGCCACTGCCTCTGTCAAATACATGGAGTATGTGTCTTCTCACCTTGCAGAGTATCTGCAAGAAGACCTCTATTGGTCTTAACATAAGAGAGTATATAACCCATGTATATAATAAAAAAGTCAAACCATGTACACAGTTATAAAAAGGGTGAGATAAATCCTCCACTGGTACAAAATGATATAACAATATTTGAAGGCAACAGACTTTTATCAAATGCCTGCTCTTATGAAAGAGATAACAGATTCACAAAATATCTCTATTCTGCAGTATCTTTCATGATTAACAAGGAATTCCTCACAGTGAGTCTACAATAACAGAAGGCGGCTGCTTTCTCTCCCAGTTTTCATGTAGCATTGTCTTAGACCAAGCAAAGAACAAAAGAGACAATAGCAAAGTACACTCCTGATGTACTTATTATGCTCTCCAATTTTACCCAGTTTTGAGACATTGTCAGTATTTTGCCCTTCAGCTATGATGAGCAGTGCTTTACTGATGCTGTGGAACCCTTTTATTTATATTCCCATCTTATGCCCAGCACCTTATTTGCTGCCTCTTGGAAATACAAGCAGAAAATTATTATAAAAACTTAGCTGACTTCTCTATCTTTTGTGCTTTCCATCTCAGTAGCAGGAACTCACTTGCACCGTATCAGCATGAAGCGTATTCTGAAGCTTCACAGAAATGCAGAAAGGCACTGGGGATCTATAACCTCCACCAAGGAAAGAGCCGAAATTTGTTGCCAGATCCCTAACAGATCCATTTGTGGATTATGTGTAGATAATAAGAAAAGAGCACATTCTTCAGGTTCAAACCCTCTGGTTTATTGTGGAACGGTGGAAACCAGTGTCTGCAACCAGGAAACTGGAGCCTTGAATGCGGTAAGCCAGTACATACCCTAAAAAGTGTGTGTATTTTAGGTAATCTTTTTTACAGTATTCATAACTAGTAGTGTTAAATGGAGCATCACAGAGCATATTTATATCACAGCTTCATTACTTTTGTTGGAACCCACATCGTGAAAGCTGAAAAATTGCTGACTCACACACAACAATAGTTGTCCAATTAGTCTGGTGAATTACTATTACTTTTGTATTTCACATTCCCAGGGACAATGCAATCCCAGTCTGCCTCTGACCAGTGGCAGATCTTGGTTTGAAATCAAGGTGCTTTAACAACATGCACAAGATTCATGTTTAATTAGGTGGTTCAGTGTTAATACATTTTATTTTCAGTTTTTTTATGAGTTATTCTTGCATAAAAAGTAGTGTGACCAGCAGAAGTAGGGAGGTGATTGTCCCCCTGAACTCAGCACTGGTGAGGCCACACCTTGAGTATTGTGTCCAGCTCTGGGCACCTCAGCACAAGAGAGATATCGAGGTGCTGGAACGAGTACAGAGGAGGGCAACAAAGCCGGTGAGAGGCCTGGAGAACAAGGCTTCTGCTTGAAAGGGCACTGTAGAGATATTGGTGCTGGTCTCTTCTCACGGGCAATGAGCGACAGGACAAGAGGGAATGGCTGCAAGCTGCAGCAGGGTAGGGTTAGGCTGGACATTAGGAAAAAATTCTTCACAGAAAGAGTGGTCAAACACTGGAATGGGCTGCCCAGGGAGGTGGTGGAGTCACCATCCCTGACTGGGTTTAAGAGTAGATTGGATGTGGTGTTGAGGGATTTGGTGTAGGGGAGAACTTGTAGAGTAGGGCTGATGGTTGGACTTGATGATCCCAGGGGTCTCTTCCAACCTAAATGATTCTACGATTCTTGATTCTATGATTCTGAAATTTACTGGCAGGTGAAGCTATAGCACTTTGTCTCACTAGCAACTTCAGAAGCTTTGAAGAAGATATAAAAGATCCTATGAGGCTACTCCTTACCTCCTGGGGCAGCATGGCTTAAAGTGCTGCGAAATTTCTCTTTATCATGTGTTTTTGGAGACCAGATAATCTAGGGATGCTGCAATGTGTTAAAAAGGAGGGTGGTGCAGCTCTCCTTGCTCTCTAACATCCCAGTTGATTTATGGGAAGCAGGGAGTAAGCTGAGCCAACTTAAGCTCTCCTCAGAGACCCTAAGAAAAAGACACGGTAAAAGATTGCAGCTGTGTAGCTGAAATAGGAGAAAAATAAGACTTCATAAATAACAAAGAAAAAGGTGCAAACATCCTCATTGTTCACTTTTCCCCTTCTTCCCCCAAAGAGAATCTGGACATACCATATTTTCCATGAAATTTGACACATATATTTAAAGTGAGCAGAAAAGTACAGTTTCTTTTTGAGTTAATAAATTAATGTTTGTGCATTCATAAATACAGAGTTCTCAGAAAGGTTAGATTTTTTTGGTTGTTCCATGGACAAATACCTGGAAGCTGCTCTTTGTAAGTTCCTGAAGCATTGAAGTGAGTGAAATTTGACCAGATAGGGTTAAAAACCCTTCCCTTAGTGGAAAATTATTTTATCATAGTGTATGTTAGAAGTTTGTTTATTAGTGTTCATCTGAAGTCTATAGTATTAAACAGGATATTGGTCTAAGCATGACTGAAGTCAGAGTCAGGATAACAACTTGTATAAAATTGTTCTTTTGATAAGTTTGCTTGTCCTGAGACTGCAAGATGAGCATTTTTTCTTTTTAACTGTTTTTAATTTCTGGATAAAAGAACCACTTTAAAAACTCACTTGCACAGCAAAATGAAATGCATTTTTCTTGTTGCTGTTCTTTCTGCTGCTCTTACAAAGGAAAAGGAGCAATTTTGCAGTGAAGCAATACTACTGATAATTCACTTCTCTGAGAGAAGCATTGCATTTCTCCAGTCATCATAAAAATACATCACAATAACATGGTGTCAACAACACCTTTATATCTGATATTTTGTAAGGCTAATGTTGGTGCTGTTTCTACAGTGCTGTTATGTACCTTTACTAGGAAAAAAAAAGCAGACATAGAGGTTACAGATGCTGAGACTAACAAGGCTTTTCTTGTTCCTCAGATTCCCAGCAGAATTAAACATCCCAGATGCCGGATGTTGGTTTGAGCATTGGCTGTAAATTAACTATTATCCAAGCACATCTGAAAAGCATCCTGCACCTCTGAACTAAAATGTGTTTTAGAGTTGTAAGCTCTTTTTGTTTTACTCCTCTTTCAACGTACCCTTTTGTTTTGGGGCCTCCCTTTGATAAATATGTTTTCTTGAGCTCTCTGAACTGATGAGAGGGAGAGGATTTTACAAACTAGAGGAGATGATTATGAATCATCTTATAGCCACTTTGTCCAACTTTGGGATGGCTTTGTTCCCTCTAAATTTAGTAGTAAATTCCCTCCATGTTCAGTCCTGCAGGCTGCCTATGAACCCCAACCCAGTAAATCCTGTTCACAGCTTTGTTAATGGACTTATTTATCAAAAAACAAACAAACAAACCCAAGTCCCAGAGATCCATAGTACAGAGGAAAAGCATATGTGCACTGTAGGAAGGAAAGGCGAGACTTTATGCAGCTTGATTGACCTCTTTTCTGAATTGAAACATTATTGAATGTCTTTCATTACAGAAGTGTTTTGCAGAACACTAATAGGTTCAGACAATATGACAAAATGGCTTCTCTGCATGCCTTTCTGCACCATTTGGCAATTTATATTTTGAGGAGATAATTACACTGGCACTAAAGTGAGCAGTTGGAAAGGGATTGGAAGGACGAGGTCAGTGTAAGAGTTAAAATTGTTTATATGACTGTAAATCTTGAGGAAAGGCTATTAAAGTGGAGGGAGGCATGAAAAAGAAATTATATTCTACAGGCAATTCATGTCAACATATTCAGCAAAGTGCTGGATTCTCATGGATTTTAGCAGATTCTCTTCCATTTGTGAAGTTTGTTCCCAAACCACCTCCTCAGCAGGAATCTGTAGGACACTTTGGGAGATTCTTGGGGCATTTACTGTTTGCCTTTCACACATCCTGGTAATACATATTCAGTAATCCTTTCTGCCTCATTGCAAAGTCCACTTAAGAAAATGGAAAGGTAACCGTCTACATTGTAAGGAACAGTTGACCAAGATTACAGTTAAAAAATGACTGATTTAATTCTAGGGCTGTGAAAAGACAGTCTGTATACTTTCTGTGTGTAGCACACACACTGCTTAATTCTTCTGAATTGTTTTGTATTTTAGATGGGGAAGTGGAAGGTATAAAGAAGAATGAAATGAAAAGGAGCAAAACTGGAATTTCTGCCATGCAATACAGGATGGGCACTTTTCCAGAGCAGTAGGTTACCTGGAAAGACTGCTGTTCCCACTGGTCCTAAAGAAACAGAATGATGCAAGAACCAGAAAATAGAATTGTTATAGCTCCATAACTGCACCTTTCACAACTTCGGTTTCTCACTGAATCCTGTGGACTTGGTAGTAAGCCCAGCAACAGATGTCTTGCACAACATTGACATATAGTGTGGTGGGACCCAGGATAGAAGTATAATTTTGCATCAGGCATGCAAAATAATTTGGTTTTGCACTCATTTTCTGCAATATAGAGGACTACATTTTGGAAGGAGGAGTAAGGCTGCTTTGACACCTGTGAGCACAAATGTTTTTAGATGATCAGGGCTGTGTTGCAGCATTGGCTTGCATAAAGAATAGTGTGACCAGCAGAA
>VZTM01039045.1:1350-18314 GCA_013400555.1 Jacana jacana
TGGTTTACAATGTAAATAATTAGCATTTCACTAAATGAACATGGCAGGCATTGACCTTTGACACAGAGTTGTAATTTCAGATTATATTTTCAAATTCATGGCAACCTCTATTCATCACCATTGCAACCTACAGCTGAATCATTTTCCCTCTAGTCATATTATTAATGTGGTTTTCTACTTAAATATTCCACAGTAACCTTCTACTAATTAATAGATGCACATAAAATTTTATTCTACATTTTCAGGACTTAGACCTCTTGCTGTCTCTCAGATATCTTTATAAAAAATGAGTTAAAGCTAATAGAGGACGTGGGTGTGGTGGGTGTGTCTGGGGTTCCTTTGTTCTTAATAATCTTATCCTCACAATAACTAAACTTCAGTACATACTCCTAGTTTTGCAATGCAGGTCGATGTAGAAGTACAAAGCTATGTAAAGGTATGTGCTCAATGTGGATCCTCTCCCTGAAAATTTTCACTTATTTCAAAATTAAAGAATGTAGATTTGCTGACTGTAATCCAGTTAATTTTGCCAATACTGAAGTGATTAATGTAATTGCTTCTTTTCTGTGTGCACTCTCACAAGAAGTAAAGAGAAAGAGAGATCCATGCTTAAGCACTAGAATAAATTAGATGTAACCTGGAGGAATTGCCTTATTTAAAGCTTAAACAAGTGCTGCAACATCTACGTCATGGGGGTTATGGGATGATGATGAATAGGCTATACAGGGACTGGACTGTTTCCTCATATCAGGAAAAATGTTGAAATGGAATTTAAATCAGATGAAATACACTCAGTTTTCCCATCTCCATACCTGGAAAAAACTCTTTATCATATTATAGGAGTTTTGATGGTGGATGTTGACAATACATTGATAGTTATGACTGTTAGTTCATTAGGAACATTGTTACTGGCTTTGCAGAAATTTAGAGAATTATTAGGAGAAAGAAAGAAAATCATTCAAACCAATGACTAGATGAGGCCAACCTTTTAAAAATGTCTGTGATTTTTGATTTTGAGAACTGGATCCCTGGGCTTTACCGGTCTAAATTTCAAAGAGTTTCTGAGAACCTGTGACTTTCATGTGGTGATGTGGATCTTAAAATGTCTGAATTTAGGAGATTTATTCACATAATAAGCTGTGAAAGAATTTTTTTTTCCTGCAGATTTGATTGTGTAGTTATACAAGCAGAGCCAAACTTAAAATTTAAGAACTATTAAAGAAAAAAAAAAAAAGGATGGACACATTCACAAAATGAAAGTTCACTCCTGGATATAAATCTTTCAAATGGTTTTAAAATCAGGGAAGTTCCTCAGATGCATTCTGTATTGATAGTTATGAGGAGAGTTGGCTGGCTCAATTTCATGTTTCACTGTGGAAATGTATTATTTCTTGATTTGAGGAAATGATGCAGATTCCCATCAGCTATTGTAAAAGTACTATGTTCAGGCAGTTTATAAAACATTGAACGGATTTATTTTTTCCAAAGCACAGATTGGGAATTTCTGCCTCTGACAGAGGAGGAATAGTTGCTTTGTTTCCGTAGACTTTTACATCAGTCTAGAGAAATAGCACCAAACAAACTGTATCCAGTGTGTATGTTGTTCTTCACCCCCAACCTGTCACCTATAGCATTTCAGCAACAAAACACAGGCTGATAAATGGCAGGTTTTAAAAGTGCTGCTGTCTAGCAAGTCTACTTATAAGTTTAAAAGTATGAAGATTGTCATGGTTTGGCCTCAGATGGCAACAAAGAACCACGTGGCAGCCACTCGTTCTAGAGCCCATCCACAGTCAGGAGGGCAAAATCAGAAGGAAAAGGCAAAACTCGTGGGTTGGGATAAAGGCAGTTCAACACAGCAACAAAACAGTAACAAATAACGCGGGTAAAGAAGTATGAAAACACGATTTGTTACAATGCCGACCGCTCGACCACTCGACGCGCACCCCCGACTTCCTGTCCCCCTCCCCTTCCCGGCTAGCTCCTGTTCCCCTCCCCCCCACTACCATCTGGGCATGGCTCACATGGGATGGAATACCTATGCCCTGCTAGGAGAATTAACCCTGTCCCTCCTGGAACCAGGATAAAGATGTAATAGTGAAGAAGCTAAATCACCCAGTAATCCTGGGATGAGTGCTACAAAATTAATATTAGATTTCTGAGGGAATCTTACTAACTTTGAAAGAGAGCTTCCTTTGCTAGATTTCATCTTACAGGAGTTTGTCACTCCAAAAGCCAAAGATTTTATGTCTGATTGTCTTTGAGACATTAGTTTTCTGGCAGAAGAACCTTTTTGTTGGAAGTCTCCAAAGCACCTGACTGTTCATCCAGGGTCATTTTATGTGAGCAGGCTGGGAAGGATTTTATTTGAGTTTCTTTGGAAACTGATCATCTGGAATCTTTTGCTAGGGAAAATAGTATGGGGTCCTCATTAGCTATGTATGTAAGCAACCAAAGCATTTATTTCTTACAAATCTTTAACAGCTTGTTTGGTAGATTTCAGAATGGGGAAGACTGCTGTGGAAAAGGGCAAAGAACAAGAAAAAAAAAAGTGGGGAGAAATAAACAGTTAAGAAAATTATAATATATTATAGGAATATCTGGAGCCATCTAGTTTCTGTCAACAAGAACAACTTTATGGGTTTGGGTTTTTTTTTATATTCTTGTTTTTTCATTTATGCTTCAATTAATATAATAAGGCCTTACAGTTTAATTTACAGCAGGCAGCTAAACTCCCTGGGAGGTACTCTAATGGTAATTAGTCATCTGAGAAAATGCAGCACAGTCCAAGTAACTGGCAGATTCATAAACACGTTACACATACAGTGTTTTAAAATTTTTAGTTTTTTTTTCTTAGAGAAGTATGTACATTATGCAGTGTGAAATGATGCACATGAACACATACGTAAGGCTGGAGGGGAAAGTTTAGCTCATATGTTTTCTCTTAATACCCTTCTTCACTAAGGATTGACATTTGCCCTATGAGTGAAAATACTGGACGTTAGCTCATCACTCATGTAAAACATTATCTGAAACTGGTCAGAAAAACCGAGTTTCAGTTCTTGCCCTGTTTTTAAAAGTCCAGGAACCTGCAGCTCTGTGGCTAAGCTGGCGTCTACCCAGGCAGAGCTGGGTTTGTGTTTCGCAGTGCTACCTGTGAAATAGGGAAATACATCCTGCATTTGGATTACCAGACCAGGAATGGGACCTTGCTGCGAGCTGTGAGAAAGAAGTGATGTTTATTAAAAAGTGCCAGGATTAAGAAAGAGTGAGGAAACTAATCTGTTTTCCAAGATTTAATAAATTATTATAGGTTTGTATTTTGAGAAATACAGCCTTTAGGCCTTTGGTCTCTGAATGTCAGCCTTTTTGCCAACTAAACACCGTATATTTAAGCCTGTTTTTCTTGCCTTACAATATAGTTCATTGCAATATACTATAACTGCATATTATTCTTATTATACAAAGTCGTATTAAACTCAATGGTGCATGTATCTTTCACTTCAATGTGACTTTGTGTAGTAAAATTGTATATAGTGAGGGGAATTCTTAATGAAGTACCTGCCGAGACTTATCAGCACAACTGAGGGACTGAGAAAATGAAAAATGATGTTATCACATAATTTACTTTATAGTCAAAGCAATATAATTCTTTCAGTAAGCATCCACAATTATACAACATACCCCTTATCTTTTCTTTTTTTTTTTTTTTTTTAATTAAGTTTCTTTATTTTAATAAAGAGTTTAAACCTAGGCTTGATATTAGTGGCAAACTCTACAAAGGATACTCTGTTCTTCTAGGCTAAAGTTAAGAAAGGAAGGAACAGGGCTTGTAGGTAAATGAGTCCTAAAAGAAAGCAAGAAAATGCACTTCAGTGGTAATGCTTAAGAAAGGTTATCCTTAAAAAGAAAAACAGATAAATCTGTATTAAATTCAATAGTCTGAATCATCTCAGTAGGCTTATGTTAGCTGAGTATGAATTTTCAGGTAAAGTTCTAAGATGTCATTTTTCATTTTTCAAAGCTCTAAACATAAAAGAATTTAGGATAAAGAAAGAGGATCTCTTTCACTCTTTTTTTGGTGAGGAGCTGAGACTGTGAGATGCCTTTCTGATATATACAGCAATAGGTGCCGCTACATCTCTCTGTAGAATGCTTCCAATTTTCGTTCACCTTGGTTTCAAGACGCCTAAGTCAGACTACTTGCTTCAGGCCACATTACATTGTTCCGTCTACAATGAGAAACCATAATTAAATAGTAAGTTTGAAGGAAGAAACTGGCTGTTGAGGTGTGGTTTTAAGATGAACTGTAACTCTTGAATTTTCTATGAATTCAAAATAAGTGGACTTGAAATGAATGTGTTCTTTTAAACTTCAGAATCATATTCTGCACAAACCACAACAAGGTTTACTGTTTGTATCTCACATCTGAACTTGTAACTTGAGACATGAAGCTATAAATACTGTTTTACAGGATTCAGATCCTCAGTTACATCCATTCCCTAAGAGCCCTTTTCTGTGAAATCTCTTTTCTATCCAAAGAGCTTCTATAGAGAATGAAATTCAATGGACTTGTTTTCAAACTTTTTCTTGTGTCTGTTTTGCAGTGATAGAGCTAGGAGGTTTAGTGTAATGCAAAACTGGGAAAACCAGTTTGGTTTTGGATCACACCAGAGAATATAAAAACAGTTTTACATTTGTGGGTAATGGCTTTTGTTACAAGATTTTTTTGATACTGAGATGAATTACTAGATTTTAGCATACTGGGTTAAGGACTTGTATCATTTAATAGACAAAGACAACTAATCATAGCTGATTGGTTGAGGCACAATTCTGACATTTTAATGTTTATTCATTACAGGGAGGTTACATGAATGAGGTATCAATTCTATTCAAGAGCAAAAAGAAACATCCTGAACATGCTGCTTTCAATTTTTTGACGAAAATACACTCTTTTGCTTGAACAAAAGATGCAACTGCATACTGTTCCTCCCATTTTGACTGGTGTGTTTTAAAATAAAATGCCTTATTTTAAAACATGAAATGGAATGTTTTTTAAGAAGTCATTAATTTTGTAGTATGTTTATGTAGTATGTAGGAAGGTTACAATGCCCTATTAAAGAGGCAGGAGAAAGGAGTTGGCTAAGCTTTTAAAAAGGATGAGTAGCTCAGTTAAGTTCACTGTCTCAATAGAAAAAGTTATGTCACAAATTCTTGATGTAACACACCAAGGTTTTCTGGATAGAGAGAAAATAGAGATCTGCAAGTAAGTCTACTGATGGGAAACTTTCAAACTGAAACAATCTTTTGTTCAGTATGAAATAGTAAGTAGATTTTTTCGTGTTTATTTGGCTCCGTGATACAAGAACAAGGAGTGCAACGGTGACTAAAGTTTATAAAATGAAGTCTTTGAAAGTGCATTAGAAATACCACGTTTGACTTCTCTAGTGACATTTCCGATATTTAAAATCCCTTAAATTTTACATGTGAGTTTGAGTTCTCTGAAAATGCAATGGATCAGAAAGTGGAGAGAACAAGAGGACAAGCTTGAGTTCTTCATGTAATGGTTACTAAATCCTTGTGTATGTGCACAGTGGGCTGGGTGCTCTGTCTCTGTGTGCAGGTTCTTTTGATCTGAGTTAGTTTTAGGTCAGCAATTTAACTGCTTTCCAAGACCTATAGATCACTCTTTTCAAAGATGTGGAAGTGCTTATTCTAACTTTGTTTTCAGTTGCATCATGTAGACCTGGAAGATACTGGAATAGCCCACTATACACAGCCTACACAAACTGGTTTCTCCCCAGCAGCATTTTCAGTTTGTTACTTTTTTTTTTTTCATCAGTAAATCACTTCCAAGTAATATAGAGGTCTGGTGTGCTTTGCCATTTGTTGTAAAGAGGCATAACATTATTTCTGACCATGGCTACAAGAGAAAAAGGCATGCTTGATGGCCTTCTTTTTTGTAAGGCTGAGTGACTACATGCCTGACCTTCAGTTTCCTCTCTTCTACACAGTGTGGAAAATGTAAGATGTGCTAAAACATGCCCTGTATTATTCATACTCATGTGAAATTCTATACACCCCTATAAAGCTAATGAGAAAGGTTTTCAGGAATAAGGCTTGTAGAAATTATGGTGTAGTGGAGTGACCATGCAAATGGTGTTACTAACTAAACAAAAAAAACAGTAAGAAGTGAATTTGTACCGTGATTGAGTGCCTCCTCTCATTTTCTGCCATTATTTTCCAATTTCTAATTTGGTTCAGTTATTCCATTGTAAACTTGAAATAACATAATTATTGTTAGTGGTGGTATTCACTTATAACTGGAGAAGAATTTGGATTAGGATTTTGAAGAGCAAATCTTAATGGTGCCCATATAGTATATTAACTGCTAATAAAAGTAGGTCTTGCTTAAAAGGCCTCTGTAAGGAAAATTTCATCCCAGCACTTTTTCAATATTAATAAGTAATGAAATTACTTCTATCAATTCAGTGTGCTAAATGGAATTGATTAGCACAATGCTCATGTTAGCACACACAGAGCATAGCATGGATTGGACTTTGAAAGCTAAGTGAATACATCATTAAAAATGAGAAATTTTCTTTCCACTGAAATCAGAACATTTAAGGTTCAGAATAAAACCTTAATTTTGGGCATTGTACTTCAATGTATTTAACATAATAGATCTGCACTGTGTAAAATGAGTAGTCCAAAGCTGTTTCACACTTAATTGTATTTTTCTACTTCTTGCAAATCTGAAGTGTGAAGTGTTCTCCAGTGCTCCTTGTCCTGAATGCAGTTTGGGAAGATTCATAGAAATAAATAGGTTATCTAATACTGCCATTCAGTTGTCATCTTCCCATGCAATTTCATAGCATGCAAACCTTTTCAAACTTACATCACCACCACTGACATTCAGTTCTAGCGTGTAACCAGTCACAGTTTGTGCCCTATTACTCACAGTGTCAGTTAGATAACTATTATGAAGGTGAGAGAACCTTTGAAATGCAATAAAAGAAAAATCACTCTGGTCCTAACTACAGGAAGAATAATTTTAGTCAATCCTTTCTGCCTATGCTTTGCCAGCCATTATAAGGGAGTCTTATCAGTTTGCAAGGAGGAAGATTTAATAACTCCTAGGGGTGAGAGGAGAAGCTACCTTATAGGCAGCTGCATCTGTTCATTTTTCTGTTTTCAGCACAAGTGTAACTGTCGGTGTTCTTTATAGATTGTGCATTCCCTCCCAAATCCTGTCCTGGTTTGCTTGGTTGCCATTTAGATTTTATGTATGTGTATACATGCACCTAGCTATTGTAGTACCCTAGGGTGTACCGTTCAGTACCTTCCATCTCTTTCAAGAGTGTTTTCCCAGTTTTGTTCTAATATATGTTTCTTGTCCAGACCTTTGCTTCTAATTTCAGATGCCATTGTCTTGCTGACTGCACTCTGTTCACCCACTACCAGTCCTGTATCTACAGAACTTCCTGAAACTGTATTTTACCAAAACATAGGTTGGTGCTGGTCTCTTCTCACAGGTAATTAGTGATAGAACAAGAGGGAATGGCTGCAAGCTGCAGCAGGGTAGGGTTAGGCTGGACATTAGGAAAAAGCTTTTCACAGAGAGAGTGGTCAGTCAGTGGAATCAGCTGCCCAGGGAGGTGGTGGACTCACCATCCCTGACTGTGTTTAAGAGTAGATTAGATGTGCTGAGGGATATAGTGTAGGGGACAAATTTATGTAGAGTAGGGCTGATGGTTGGAGTCGATGATCCCAAGGGTCTCTTCCAAACAAAATGATTCTATGATTCTATATTACCCTCTCTCTTTTCTGCATCTCTAATCTGTTGTATTTTTCTTTCCTCTGCTTGAACTCTTGCAGTTGATACTACCAGTTTCAATCTGCTTGGCTTCCTTGGCTCTTTGAGAACTATTTTAAAACCTACTGTTTCTGGGAACCGTATGGATATTAAACTTCCAGTTCTGTTTAGAAGTCTTGATTATGTTCACACTATGCTGAGCTGACAGCTTTCCCCTCCTCTTCACCTTCATTGCTAGTCTCTTAAGATGATAAACAGAGCAGGAATATTCCTTAGTTTTTAAATGCTGTTATAATTATAGGTAAAATAAAATTGAGGCAGAAAATAATGATCATAATTTTATAAAACAAACTATACTACGCATGAATTAAACATGACATTTCTATGGTAGCATTTGACTTCAGTGAGTTCAAATTACCTTTTTTATATAGGAATCAGTGATCCATGTTCTGACATTAGGCAGGTAAATGTAAAATCTACAGTACAATCTTGGTAGGAAATTCTAAATAACTCACTGAATTCTGACTACAAGGAGGGATTGAGGCAGGTAGGATGCGTTTATCTACATTGAAGTTTTGCCAGGGAACTTGTTCTAACATAGGAGAGTCACAAAACTTAGCTATGAAGTTGCTGGATATTTCACTAGTTTGGGATTTTCTTTGGATGATGAGCACCCAAAATTGAACAAGCTTTATGGGACAAATGAGTTGTGAGACCCCAGCATGAAGTGTCTTTAGTAGAAAGTTCCTATATTAAACATTGCACATTCTGTGTTTCAAGGATATTGATACAGAACATTATTAGACAGAAGGTGGTAAAAGTAGTCCGAACACAGAAGGAATTTGTCTGGGTTTGCTGGCTGTGTGACAGAGGAACAGAACAGAGCTATGTGTCACACTTTTACAGTCAGTATATTTTGTGTGTGCATCAGAGTGGGCTCTAGTTTGACCTTTGACATCCCTGTGAATTATTAAATACTGTAGTATTCTGCATCTGTGTAGGATCTCATATGTACTCTGGTAATCTATATTTCTATGGAACTGTCATTTCCTGAATGATAAAACTGTTATGTATCTACTGTTCTTTAAATTTTAAGTATTTATGTAAGCTATATTAAGAAAATTGCTATCTGAAATATCTATATGGAGCACCTGGCATGAGTGCATAAATTACTTAATGGGACTTAACATCTGACTTTAAATAGTCTCCTCTCTAGCAATCTGCACATCACAAACTTAATCCCCATAGAAAGTGCAAAACTGACAAGATAATGTACTTGCTGTAAATTTAGCAAAACTGTGCTCGGGAATCTGCATAAAACACTCTGAAATGTTGATAGGCCTATTTCTTGTAACGACAGTAAATCTCCACATCCCACTGCTCTCAAGCAATAGGGTTCACTCTGTTATCTTCTTGTTTGTACAATGACCTGGGTCCTGTGAGATTTTTGGCGATGGGTGGAGGGAAGGAAGAGAGGAGGTGATCCAGGTGCCAGAGCAGAGATTCCCCTGCAGCCTGTGGTGAAGACCACTGTGAGGCAGCTGTCCCCCTGCAGCCCACAGAGGTCCCTAGTGGAGCAGATGTTCACCTTCAGTCAATGGAAGAGGAGGATGCCTGAAGGAGGCTGTGACCCTGCAGGAAGCCTGTGTTGGAGCAGGTTCCTGGCAGGGCCTGTGGTCCCATGGAGAGAGGAGCTCCCATGGAGCAGGTTTGCTGGCAGGACTTGTGACCCAGAAGAGGACCCACAGTGGAGCAGCCTGTTCCTGAAGGAATGCGCTTTGTGAGGAACTGCAGCCCATGGGTCAATATAAATGTTCAGCTAAGCCTATATAAATGTTCAGCTTTTGACTTAAGAATTATTCTTTTTAGTAAGATCAGCAGCTATAGCACACCACCGCTCCCAACCCCAAGCCAGTGCTGTCATTTCTAGAGATATAAGTAATCTTGTTTTCAGAAAGGGGAAATACTACATGAATTAGTATAATTGCATGCAATACGTGCAAATTGCTTTTAAAATAAAATGACACCTCATATACATATAATCATGATACATATATTTATATGTGATATATATAAAGTGAAGTACTACATCTATTTTGTTTAGATGAGGTCTGATTCACAGTACAGTCAGGTAATTAAAGTTATCCAGTGATTCCTTGGAAACAAAATTTATGCACAGTTTATTGTCTTCTGCAACCTGAAATTCATTATAGGGATAAATAATTTAGGGCAGATCTCCCATGTAATGCAACTGTGTTCTATTTGAAACAGAATATTTGTTCTCTTTCTTTTCCATGCTCACTGCCACGGAAGGCCCTTCTGCTTGGTTGCTAAGTCAATACAAATCAAACATAATCATGCAAGTCTGTCCTTTATGTTTTATTGCACATGCTTCACCCTATTACCCAGTGTCCTTTTGTTGGTGCTGGGAGCTCTTTATCTTGGCAACTAAGGTATTTTTTGGTTCTGTACTTGATATTAAAGTCCAAACTAATCACAATGATGCACAGATTTAAGGTCATTCTAGCTTTTAAATGCTAATTGTTCTGCCAGCAGTTCTCATTTACAAGGATTTTTAAAGGCCACATGCACATTCTATAGGATTCAATAGACATTTTCTGAAACTAATTAAGAAATATAACTGGTCTTATAAAAGAAGCCATATGCATATTGTCCTAGGCTGCTTCTTTCACTGTAAGCAGATTTATTTCAAAGCCATTTTAACGAAGTTGTGAAGGTTTGGAATCTATTTAGGCTTCTAGGTTTTTTTGCTTAAATGAATAGTTTTATTTAGCAGAAGAAACCACAGAAACAGATTTTCTTTTATCTTCCCCTCTCCACCTTTTTCTCTTACTGAAGGATCTACAGAATAATGAAATATGCCTTAAGTGATATATTTCTTCTTTTATGTTTTTATTTAAACTGTTACTAGACATCTAAAAATAGATTTTATACAGTTTGCACTGTGTTGTTTGGGTGTTTGGTTTGTTGTTTGTTTGTTTGTTGTTTGTTTGTTTGCTTGTTTGGGTTTTTTTATGTAGTTTTCAAAGTACCTTCAAGCTTTCAAAACCAGAGTATATCTGTGAAGGTTTACATGCAGGATATGTTTTTGTATCCTTGGAGATAAATTGTGGTACCTGTTTGGCTGATATTCAGTCAAGGCTCCTTGGAGTTTTGCGGAAACCTACAGGTGGCTGTGAAGACCACAATTTTCAGCTGAGATTTTCTATACTTTTTTGTTGTTCTGAAAGGCATAAGCAGAACTTTAAAATAGCATATTAGGGATATTCTCGTAAAAATATTAACATAAAAACTGGATGTAGAAAAGGATCACCTTAGTGAGTCCTTTCCTGCAGCAGAAAACAAGTGGATTACCAATAAACTGTTTATAAATATGTTTTTATTTATTGAATGTCAACAGCACGCTCCTTTTCTTAATGCTAAGTACAGCGGTGGCATTTTCATAGGAAAACTATTAAGGCAAAGAACAAATCTGGAGTCAGAGATGAAAAGACAGAGGACAGTCTTTTCAACTTGTGAGAGCAGATCTTATGTCTCCATCCAGTTTCAAGAAATGGATAAACAGTTGCCTTTGTGGACACTGTGACCAAGATTGTGTAGTGATGGTTTAGTTGAGTTCATCTGAACTGGATGCCAAAATCATGCTGATTCTTGAACTGCTAATAATTGCCTCCCAGGTACTTTGTCAACCCTTCTGCTTAAGTCACAAACCATGAGGTCAGATCCACAGTCAAAAATACAGATACACCATCTTGTAGAGAAAAACAGAAACTACTTGTGCAATGGTGGGTATTAGAAAACAGAAAAGGAAGAATCTGATCCTGTGAGTGAATTGTCCTCTGAGATGTCACGGTTATAGGGAAGCTTATTTCAGTTCCCAGCACAGAGGGAGGCAGTGGGAGCAAACAGCAGTGGTTAGAGGAAGCTATGAAAGTTCTTTTCTCCTACTGCATGTTACTCCTTTATGTTTTGCTGTATATAGATGAACTTTGGGCCCAGCTGCTGTACTTCCTAAGGGCATCTGTGAAATGGATTAGTACTTGTTTAGCAACACAGTCTGAATGGTGAACCCTTATCATTAAGGTATATTTAGTAGAGAAACTTCCATCCTGGTGCTGTGCATTGTGTTAAAGCTCCTTGCTTTGCATCAGCGTGCACCCAGTTCAGAGGAGAAAAACAGCGAGCTGAGCAGCAACTGTAGTGTGTGAGAAAGATGAGTACCTCACAGGCAGAAGTCCAAAAACAGTTTGGAGAAAAGTGCAAAAATGAGCTGGGCAACAAGATGTTGTTTGCCAGGTGGAATGCAACCAGGGAGACTTGCAAAAGAGGAGAGGTTGAATGATCTGTGGAGTACTATGAGGAGTAATTGCTTTTGCTGTTCAATATGTTAGCTTTTAGTTCGTTTGTCAAATTTTCAGAAATTACATGTAAATTACAGTTGTCTAGAGTCTGTCAGTTTACTAAAATATGTTTAAAAAGACACTGAATTCTTCTTCAAAGTTTTAGGAAATTTATTGCACACGCAGTTCTTCTTTTTCATTCTTCTCATCTTACAAATCTACACAGTTCCCTTAGGTGTTTGCAAAGCAAACATGAGTACGTTCTGATACTCTGCAGCGATATTTTCTCCTGGTATGTTGTCATGCTGAATATGATTGTGTACTGCACTATGCTCCTGTTAGATAGATACCACTCTTCTGTCATCAGCATGTAATGATAGTCCTTTTCGGTGTGATAGAGTTAGAAGCTCAAACTTTATAAGTATGAAGAAGAACTGGTGAGAAAATGCAAATCTTCACTGTAATGAAATGTTAAGGTTTATGTATGTGGTAAGGCAGTGAACTTTTCAGTGCTGTGATATGAAACCAAATGACAGTGTAGAGACTGAATGGATTTGGATACAAAACTGCTTTAATCACCGATGTGCAATTTGATGAATGAAGTGACTTCTCTTTCCCAGAGGAGAAGCAGCACAGTACGCCTAGAAGTTGGCCAGGTTAGCATTGTGGTTGCATGTGCCATTTCCCTGTTTTTGTGGGAGAGGTGATACAGTGCAGGAGAGCAGTTAGGTGGGTTGGTGTGGTGGATCAAGCTGTGCTGGGTGTAGACCTGTTTCAGTCATGGGCCCCTTTTGGTAGTTCTCCACTTCCCAAGTACTCAAAAGGTTGAAGAGGTGGTCTAGATCCTGGTGCAGGGTTATGAGGTTCCCCAACCAGAGTTCTGGTAGCCAGGGTACTGAAGAGAGGGTTTTAGCTCTTAGCAGTGGTTTCATCCATGTGATGCATAGTCATGGTGCTTGATCATGGGTCATGGATGCGTTCCAAATGTTCTTGTTCTCAACATATGCTCTCAGTGTTCTTGTTCTGGACACCTCTGCTCATGTTTGCATTTCTTTACAATCAACATGTAGCTTGTATAGTTCATCTGTTTTCCTAAGTATGGCAAAACTAACCTGTAGTTTGGGGCAAGTTATGGGTTATGTTCTATCGAATTCTGTAGCAAAACCTCATGCACAGTTCTGCCGCGGCCAGGAGCAGTTGAGCCCGACGCCATCAATCAGGAAGCCATCCATCCGGAAAACCTGAATCAGGAAGCGCACCCCGGAAGCACCTCTCTCAGGAAGCACCCACAGTCGGGAAGTACCTCACTCAGGAGGCACCCCCAGGAAACACACCCCAGGCAGCACCAGGGAGCACTCCCAGGAAGCACACATAATCGGGAAGCACCTAATCGTTCTACAGTTACAGGTCCTCATTCGCTAAGCACTACATTTCGGATAGGGAGAGGGGTATTGTCCACGAGCTTTCCACACACTTTCCACAGGCTTAAAGTTGCCCCATGATTGGCTACAACATTTGTGTCATTTGCTGTTTCCCACACTTTGTTTCGCCTTCACTATACTTCGTTTCGCTTACTTCCACTTACTTTGCATATGTGCCCTTTCAGTAACTCCCTCTTAAAGGGCCTGCTCTCAACACAGTTCACAGGTTTATCCTAATTGTTTTTGTACTACAACCTCAGAATTAGTTGAGTTCCACATATGAACATGTTCTCAGGTCTCAGGAGTGCACATGGCTGGCTGTTGTCCACATGGGATCTTTCTTTTTCTCCCCCATCTCTTTTTGTTATCACCCTGTCCTTCCCCTTGGTACCTGCACTATGCACCGATCCACAGAATTAATCAACTGAATATAGGCTGACCTGGAACTTTTACAAACCCTGTCATGAGCCAGCAGTGTGCTCAGGTGGCCAAGAAGGCCAATGGCATCCTGAATTGCATAAAAAATAGTGTGACCAGCAGAAATAGGGAGGTGATTGTCCCCCTGTACTCAGCACTGGTGAGGCCACACCTTGAGTATTGTGTCCAGTTCTGGGCACCTCAGCACAAGAGAGATATTGAGGTACTGGAGCAAGTACAGAGGAGGGCAACGAAACTGGTGAGAGGCCTGGAGGATAAATCTTATGAGGATCGATTGAGGGAGTTGGGATTGTTTAGTTTGAGGAAGAGGAGGCTGAGGGGAGACCTCATCACTCTCTACAACTGCTTGAAAGGGCATTGTAGAGAGGTTGGTGCTGGTCTCTTCTCACGGGCAATTAGCGATAGAACAAGAGGGAATGGCTGCAAGCTGCAGCAGGGTAGGGTTAGGCTGGACATTAGGAAAAAGTTTTTCACGGAGAGAGTTGTCAGTCAGTGGAATCAGCTGCCCAGGGAGGTGGTGGAGTCCCCGTCCCTGACTGTGTTTAAGAGTAGATTAGATGTGGTGTTGAGGGATCTGGTGTAGGGGAGAACTTGTAGAGTAGGGCTGATGGTTGGACTTGATGATCCCAGGGGTCTTTTCCCACCTATATGATTCTATGATTCTATAATTTCTTTCCATTTTCTGTCTGCCATGTAATGGCACATGCTTCTGATGTGACCTAGTGCATTCCTGGCCATTCTAAACTCTCTGGGTAAAGGCTGGCTAAAGTGTTTGCACTGGCTTTGTTTCATCCTGTTCCAAATCTGGTTAGTATGTATTAATGGAGACTGTATTGGTTCTGCTGTGTCATAGCTGAAATCCATGGTACAGATCCGATAGTTGTGATGGCCTTATTCTCCCTGGATTTGCTGTACAGTATGCTTTTATAGCTGTGCAAGTGAGTCTAGGGCTCACACATGAAGAATAACAGTGTTATTCTTCCCAGGTGCAAGTGACTCCAAACTGTTGGAAGTCACAGGGGACTAAGACCCTCTATGAATAGCAAAGGAGTTGTATTTTATGCTAACTTTGACTCATGACTTAGAAGTTAATGAAACCATTCAAGTTGAGTACTTTAATCTCACAAATTGGTTATCACAGCCTTGTGGCCACTTCTTGTTTTATAATAAAGCATAACACAAAATATCTGTGAAGGCTTACAAAATTAAACTAATGGAAATATGTGCAATTTTGAGCTCATTAGGAGCAATTCATATTTTCATCTGTCTCATTAGAGATGTTTTCATGAACTAGGAAAGTACTTTTGAATCTGTGATTTTTAATTTCCCTGCCAACTGGCATGAGCTTTTTGGGATTGTTATTTTCTTTTCATTTATTTCAAAATGTTAAAAGGAGGAGAAAAAAAAAAACACACCACAGGAGAAATGAGAAGAAAAGCAAGGCACTAAGGAACAAATGAACTGCATGAACATGATAAGAAATACTATTTCAGAATAGAATTGTTCAATATATATGTCCTTTTTTGTACTTAGACAGTATATGGAAATGTACTGGCAGTGGACTCGGAAGGCGCAGTTCAGAATTGACGATGCACAGGCGAAGCACATCATCTTGAAGAATGACACTTGACTTGATGTTGGTATGTATATTTTTTTTTGAAGAAGTGACAGATTTCCTTAACCTGATATACCTTTAGTCTAACTGTACTTTTACTGTACAAAATAGAACTGTTTGACCTTTGGTAGTGTTGACAGTAAACCACTTCTAAGCTTTTTGTTTGAAGAATGTAGGGGAAACATTAAGTACTCCTTTTGTAGGACTGTAATGACTAACCACAGCATACTTCAGACACTACTCTACACTTAATACTAGAGGTTATCTACTCCTTAGGGGTTTGGCTTTCAAGTTTTTTGCTTTTTGTTTTTTATAAATGTAAATTCTAAGAAATCTGTTGTTATATTTATTGCTGTTGAAGTCTAATGTCTGAGAGAACCTGGGAGAGTAAAACTGTTCTTTCATTTCTTTGCATGATGCTGCTGTCCTCTGAGTTTCTCTTTTGTGTCATCAATCCTACCTTCAACCTTCCTGTTGGGGTGCTTTCTCTGCCAAATGACCCCTTCCTTTTGGGATTGACTTGGATCACGATTGATGCCTTAGTTGTGGCATTTGTTACCGACAAAACACTTCCCTTATTAATTCAGTTTTAAAAATCTGAACTAGCCCCTTTCACCTTTCAGAATGATTGAACATAAAAATTACTTTCATACAGGCTTCTCACTTGCAACCATATTTTCTGGAGATTCTTTTCATTGAAGATCCCCCGTAGCGCAGTATAACACTCCTCACGGGGCATGCCTGCAGAAATAACTATCCTGGCAGATTCTGCTGATGTGTATGGAGCTGTGTCAAGCACAAAGTTGTTCCAACATATTTCCTATATGATCAGAGTCACAGTCTGTGAAACCATTGAAGCACAGAACTTTTTGGTGGAATTTAAAAAAAAAAAAAAAAAAAAACCAACCAGGAAAGTAGTAATTTATGTGATCTAGAAGTGATGTGAGGATGAAGCCACACAGACAAGCTTAAGTCTTGCATTTTCTGTATCAAATATTTGACAGAACATAATCTGGATGTGAAGATTGTGTTGCTTTTTTTTAAGTCCTAGTGTCATGATGATGATGTAGAATGGTTTAAGTTGGAAGGGACCTTTAAAGATTAACTGGTCCAATCCCCCTGCAATCTCCCTTCTACTAGACCAGGTTNCAGTGGTGTTTCCTAAAACGCTGATTACTAGAAAATCTCCTCGAGAGAGAATACATCGTTTACCTTTCTCTATTTAGCTCTCGGGCCTTCCGCTTAGATTGACAGCAAGGTTCTCTTGTAGTGCTGGTCGTGCTGATGGTCTGTGGTGCGGCTACTTTCCTGTT
>VZTM01039046.1:19812-32121 GCA_013400555.1 Jacana jacana
TACACACCTTTAAAATCACAGGTATAAGCAGTCAATACCCAGTCAATACTGGAGGATATGTGTCTTCCACTACTGAAAAAACAAGTAATGCATCTTGTAACTAATGGACTGCAAATGCTAGAATAACCTCAGGCTCACAGCATTGTTCTCCTCCCTGTCACTCAGTGCTTTCTAGATAAATATCTAATAATTTGAAACTATAATTTCAATACATGAATAATATCACCAGATTGCTACAAGACAGCGATGTATTTCTACCAAAAAAAGTCTTCAGTGGCTGTAGAACCCACTTAAAGTATACAAAGATTGTAAAAAGTGTAAGAAATGCATTTTTGAAGTCTTCTATCAAAGATCAACACATGTTCTGATACGTAACTTTAAATTGATGGAGTTGAAATCACTCAGACACTCCTTTGGAACTGACATCAGGTCAGTAGAAGCTATGGGCACCTATTTTAGATACAGCAAAGCAATCATACATCTTCATCAAGCTTCCAGATAGCCCAGTATTTCAACTATTCTATTAAAACAGAGATAGTACTTATAAAAACAGTTTATATTTGGTCATACCAGATATATTCAAAAAATATCAAGCAATTAAAGGGGTAACAGTGTAAAAAATATTTTGAGATGAAGGACCAGTCATTAACTTCTTCATTATCCACAATCCTAGCTTCTGTTCATTACACACCCCTGAGTAAGCAAGACATGTTGCTGACCCTGCTGAGCTTTTTCAGTTTTGGAAAGAAGAAAGTTAAGCCTAAGAAACAAGTTGCATTCCAAGTCCGTTGACATATTGAAACCTAGTGCCCCAAAAAGGTTAGAGTAACCTTTCTGGTTAAAAATGAAAAATCAATACATGTTTTTTGTAAGGCAGACCACTCGGATTGTTAGAGTGTGTTCTGGTTAACAATTAGCTAACGGATGGAAGTCTGAGTATGAACCTATTTAGGCAAATATCTAACAGCAAAAGCATTCAAGTGATAGGGGTTTTCTATTGCTATATGACACTTCAAAATATTTATGTGTGTGTAAGATAATGTGTAGATAACATAAGGTGCCTCAAGAATGGTTAGGAGAGATTTCCTTGTTTGTCCCTGCCTTGCTGCTGAGCGTGCCAGGCTTCTGTTACAATGAGAAAGTGATAAGCTTCTGCTGACCTGAACCTATGCTTTTCTCTAACAATTTTACAGTGACATGTCAGAAGAAAACTTAGCCAAAGGCAAAGAAAATTGGGCACTCTGCTCTTCATCTGACTGATGTTCAGAGATGACCCATTTTTATATACAGCACGTTGCAAACTCCAAAAATCGTCATTTGGTTGACTGCATCCTTGATGCTGGAATTGTGCACCATCTCTCTAGACTGTGATTGTTAAGACCTTTCACAGGATCCAATATGAAGCATCTCTGAATTCATTTTATTAACAAAAGATGCTGCTGAGCTAAATGCAATGAAGAGGGATAAGAAGAAATATAGAAAGTGGTTCTAAGAGAAGGACTTAACAGATTTTAAAACTAGTACCACCATACCAAAGTTGGAGCTACAAACTGGTGGCAATCTAAAGCTTAACTACTGGGTGAAAGCAGAATGAAGTGCTGGCCAGCAAAATACTTAGTAATAATGATGGGCTGTCTGTCCCTAGAATAGCTCTGCAAAAGAACATATGGGTAGAACTCAGTACATCTTCCCTTTCCATGTACAGTGATTTGGTTTTTGAAGAGAAAAGCAGCACTTAAGATGTTAAAAAAAAACCCAAAGACTAAAACCACTGTTGGCACAAACACAGAAGATGCTGTTATTTACAGATGTGTTTTGGTGAGAGAGATTTTGCTAAAGAAAGTGCTTGGTTAATGGTATCATTAATGAGAAACAATAGCATACCGACTCACGCTTTGTCTTCTTTTAACGAGGCTGGCCAGCTATCTAAGAGTACCTGAAATGGAGAAAGAGGGAACGGTAATTTTGTAAGGCTACCATTACACTGACCTACCCTGAAAAGCATTTAGCAGAGTTTTTAATCTCATGAAACTTAGATATATTTGTAAATAAATGTTTTGCATAGAGAATGAAGTGAGCTTACAACCCTGTTATTTTACTTTTGCAGGGAAACATGATCAGCATCCTGAGAAAACAGGACTATTTTACCAGCTGCGACGTACATGAAGCTGAGTGCTTGCCTCAGTGCTCTAGCTCCTACACTTTCCAAACTCATTAGAGATGTGTTATGACACTCAGGAAACACACAACTGGTGGTTGCTGTGTTCTAATAAATTAACCATGGTATTTTATTCAGTGCTTCCTTTCCCTATTGCGTGCTTTCTGTGACACATATCACATCAATTATTGTTTGTAAGATGACTACATCTGTTAAACGTCAAAATAAAGCAAAAAATTTGATGTATTTGTCATAAGATACTTTATTTTATAATATTCTTTCCATGCCAACCTGTAAGATCAACTACTACATTCCAAAATTCATTAAAGTGTAGGTATGTGAACAGAATACTTGTAAAAAGTAATACTCAAATTTGACTGTGATCCAATGCTTGCAATAATCAAAGCTCCCAACTAACCAAGAAAATTATGGGAGAGGGAATGCTTGCTTTTCTTGATCAATGCTACAAATCTTGGTGGTTGTGACCTGAAGCTGACCCCAGTAAAAGGGGAAGCTTTCTACTGATTTCTTTCATTCTTATTCAGCCTAAGCATATTCTTTGTTTTCTGCACAGAGGGGAAGGGGAGAAGGGAGAAAAGAAAAAGAAATGCAATGCAGCAGACAACAGAATTGCAATTAATGGAACAGCTTCAAGAGCTTGTGGAAAAGCTCCTTGAAAAAAGATTTCATCTCTATCTGCACAGAAGTAGAATATCTTGGCACCGAACGCTGGAAGATGGGGGCTATTCCATTTCAACACCAGGAGGAAGAGGTGGTGAACACACATACCAAAGGACTCCAAGCCCTCTCCCTTACTTGATATCACTTTTTCCATGGGGCCTGATACTTGGTCACATAACATGAGGGATCATATTTATTTACTACCTTAAGTTGAACTTCGTGTCAATAAAGACACAGTAGTCACATTATATAGAATCATATTTTGATTGTAACCTGCGTTTAGTTTAAGTTTTGGAGTTTAGATTGTTGTGTGGGGTTGGGGGATATGCCTTATATTTAATATTGCAGTTCCAAAAGAACAAGAGAATGAATGTGGAGTTCCTCCAAAGTGCTGGTAGAATGCCATTAGAAGAAGAAGATTCTGCAGATTTGGGGCTGGTGAGATAGGCTGGATTGTATAGCACACAACAGTTTACCATTGCTCACTATTTTCTCAAAACAGAGCGGAAAAATAAAATTATCTTGTGCTGGCAAAATGGAAGCGTAACTAGGAAAAAATCCCACCAAATCAATTTAAACAAAATGTTGCACTGACCCCTAAAGTTTCATTATTTCAATATAACAAATTGATACTCAACCATAATGCTTGCTCCAAACCCGTTTTTGTAGACACCAGTTGCAAAACTATGAAACTGAAATAGATGACCCCTAGAACACGCTCTGTAAATAACAAGAGAGAGATGTGGGGATCAATTGATTAAAATGACTTTCTCCACTGTAATTAAAGTAATCCCGCTGGTTACATAAGCTGTGCTAAGTTTTTAACATACGCTACTCTTAACAACACTAAGTCATTAGGTACAACCTCCAATTTAAAGAAAGTTTGGAAGGTAATATGGGAAGTCATCTATCTGTAACAATAAACATGACATTTTCTCTGTGCCAGATGGAAGAAAGACCACCAAAAAAAAGTCAGTTTGCCCAGTAATTTGAAGCCTCACCAGGCAAACAAGTCACAATAGTTTGCCAGGCAGAAGTGAAATGAAAGTGAGTGGCAAGACAGTTTCATCCCTTCCCTAGTGCATCTGCCACCATCAAAGTATGCTGCAGAGAGACCAGCATCCAGCTCCTTGAAAACTGAGAACACATCTATCAAACACATAATAGCACAAAACCAAATATCCCTCCTACTATCCAAACCAGCAGCAGCATGGGATGCAGCAAAATCCCAGGGACAGAAAAAGATTGCATGAGGTGTCAAATAAAGGTAGGACTCAGCTTCTTCAAATGAAACATACATGTATTCATGTGTGCTCAAGAAACGCTGCAAGAAAGGCCCCTGGTTTTCCTACGTATCAGTTCCTTGTTCTCCCATATTACAGAAAAGGAGGATTCAGGGTTTAAGGATTAAGGAACACTGGTAACAGACAGCACTGGGAAATTGCCTTTGAAAGACAGGCCCCAAGCTCCAGTGCCTGCTATCAGCTAGGACAGACTTACAACAGGCCTCAGAAACCTGCCGTTCCCTTTGGCTATGAAGGTGTGCTCCAACTCAAAGGACGGCACACCCGGTACATGTTCCTGCAACAACATCTCCTTCTGCAATGAGAAGTACAAATGGGCTGCTCACCTTACTGCTGCACAAGAGAAACTGCAGCACTGGGAGGGAATGCTGCTTCGTGCTTCTTTCTGCTGCTGAAATATCAGTGCTGGAAGAAGATGAATGACTGAAGAAGGGTAACAGCAGGGACTTGTTCCAGTGCCAGCGCTGGAATGCAGCCAGTACTGTCCTTGAAGCCTGCAAATGATTCCAGGAAAAGTGACAAAAGCCAGCTGATGCTGCTCAGCCACAGAGAAAACCAAAGCTGCAGTGTTTGCTGACAGTAGTCCACAGCCATAGAGGGCTGATTTGGCAAGAAGAATGTCACTTACCTGACAAGACCCCCTAGCGATGCCAAATACTATGAGATCTTCAGTCATAGGAAAGCTTAGATACAGCACAGTGGCAAGATGACAAAAAGGACAGCGGTCACCTTACCTGACTCAAAAGATCTGCACTAGAAGATTCTGGGACTGCCAGAGACAAGAATGGTCAGAACTGAACACATCCCATCCCTGAAGGGACAGTTCTGGAATCTGAGCTTTACACACGCTCTGAGACTTGAACAGCTTGCACACAGATAAATTCTCTGATGGCAAAGGCCTTACAGACTGTGTGAATGAAGATGACTGAGTACAACCACTGCAAGCAGCACACAATCAAGAGAAAGCCTTGGGTCAAGGTAGATAGAGACCAAACAGCACTAAACACTTGCTGTTCTACTGGGGAAGAGTTTCCGAAGCAGAGTGCTCCATTTCAGATGGGCAGGAGAAAAGAACTGAAAATGCATCCTCCACACCTTATACATACATGCACCAGGCAGAAAGAACAAAGACACAAGGGGTGAGGGGTGATAATAACACAAGAGATTAGAAAAAGGAAAAAAAAAAAAAAAACCAAGAACAAAAACCAACTTGCTGGCCTGAAATAATTAGACACAAATATACTCATCATTAGAATGAGCACGTGGACACAAAATAAAATTGTACTCCTTAAAACAGCATGCAGGCACCATAAAATGGATTCACCACTCCAAAAGGATATTGCTGCAGCCCCCTGGTTAACAGAAGCGGACTACTGCTGAGATGTATCATTTAGCTATCTTTTTGAGCTGTGCTACCTTGGGTGGTTAATTGGATAGTGCCATGGCGTAATTGCACACAACTGTTCAGTGTAAAATCCTCAGTCACTGGAATGAAAAAGTTTTTTTAAAAAATAAAGATAAAATCCAATAATTGTTTTAAAATATGTTGACAAGATGCTTTTGCTTCCACTCCACTGAGCCTACTTCTGCCTTTCTTGTCTGCTGTAAATTTACTCTACCCAGCATGTCAGTTTTGTGCATGTGACAGCCAGTCTTTTCTTTGACAGAAGACAACCTTAGCAATGCAAGCAGACAATATTAGATTCTGGTTGATTAAGTTTTAAAGAATTTCTTTGTTGAGACCCAGAAAATGTTTCCCATATTTATTTTAATAACCCACAACTGCCTTACCAGTTTCAGATTTTGAACTTTAATCTAGTAGCTGTTACATGCTTTTGAGACATGGTTCCAGTGCACTGACACCCCACGTGAAGAAAAACAGTTGAAATACACATGCACTAAGTAATTAATTGTTGAAGCAAACCTAAAGCTACAAGAAGCTGTATGTGCTACACTGTAGAGACAAATGAGCAGACAGAATTACTTACCAGGGGACCATGTTTAAATAATTCTTCTTTGCTAGCCAGTAGTGAGAGAAGCACACCAGGACAGCAGCACTGCAACCAGCGTTACTGCCTGGATCTGTGCACGCTCTTCTTCTGAATTATGTTTCGGAAAATCAAATACTTAGAAAGCTATGGAAGTTAACAAAAAATTGGAGCAACTGTTCAGCATACTAGCTATAGGACACGCAAACTCTTCATTACCAGAGCGGATGATTAGTTCACCTCAATCTGTTAAATGTTTTTTGATGCTGACATTTACATCCCTGGACAATCAGACATTGCCAAAGAGAATCACTGCATGTGTTGGCTGAAGTCAATCCTGCTCCATTTATCAGTTCTAGGATTTTCAGACCATGAAAACCACCAAATCAAAACTACATTTAATATTGTTAAGGAAAGAGCTTATTTTAAAATAATATGTAATCACTCAACGAGCAAGCATTTTTCTTCGGTGACAAACCCACTCTCCTGAGCCTGTTCAGCAGAGAGGAAGTTTGTATCTTTCCTTCTCAGAGCTTTCTTGCAGCTCTACACCTCAGTGGCACACTTGCACACTTCTAGTGAATGATGTGACCACTTTAACGTCTTCCAATTGAGGCAATGGTTTACAACACTCAAACCATCACTTCTGATACTGCAAAAGAGTTTTGCAAAGATATAGTACCTTCAAAACACTGTGCTTGTAAAGACAAAAGATGAGCACATGCACAGGGAAGAGAATACAAAACACGGTAAAAAAATAATTTACTTTATGGATTGTCTGATCGTTTCAAGAACAATTGATATCAGAACTGTATTCTCACTAACTCTGAGCTGTATGTTGGGAATTTCCATTCCTGCTAGGACAAGCTTTGTGCACTACAAATGGGACTGCACACAGAATGATCTTTGCAAATGCGATACATACTAAAAAAGCAATAAAGCATATGTAGTTTCTGATCTGTATTACAGTCCTTATTGTTGGTTTACATTTGCTAGAATTTAACTAAATGCAAAGAGAAGTTGCCGATTTCTGGTGCAGCAAAATTTTTATTTTTTCCAGAAATATTGCTACTTCAAAGCTTATAGTGGAATAGTTGGCAGCTATTTCTGTAATCAAAGCATATAGTTAGTTTTTAAGATGTGGACGCTGTTATACTTCATTAGATATTCTGTACACAGTTTTTTCCATCAAGTATTTTATACATAGATTAGGGCTGGTTTATTAAGCTATTACATATTTTATATGCGTGAAAATATATTCAATCTGAAAGACGACAACTTGCAGTTAGAAGCAATAAGAAAATTCATCTGATTAAGTTCAAGTTATTTGAGTCACAATAAAAATGCGGCCAAAAAAGAAATCTCATGCCAAAATTATTAGCCAGCAGAGATCCTGCTACGGCAACACTGATAAAATGTGCAGCAGAGTACTACTGTACCCGTGGAGTATTGAGTGATTTTAGGTCTTGCTTACCTCAGTTAATCTGATTTTTTATTTTATATTTTTGTTCTATGCACAGTTATTCTCCAATACATCTTGATGCTTTACGTTACAGGCCTCTCTACAAGTTGTTTCCAGAATATGTTAATGTATGTTCTAGGAAAAAAAAACCAACCAAGTGTTTAATATTAACACTGAGAAAAAGACTCTGGCCAACCTTGGAAGAAATCCCTTCAGTTTCATGATGGTCACATGTGAATTACCCATCCTACATGTTCTCCATGGATCATCCATCTTTTTTTGGTGGAAAAAAAGAAGGGAAGAATTTAGGTTAAAAATCAATTTTCCTAATGAGTGCCAGATCTGAGATCACCATAAGCTCATGAAGGGGCCTTCTCCTCAGGTTCTCCTTAACCCTCTGTGAACCATGGCTCCCCTCCACCTTCTCCTGCTGAGACCAACCTTTTCTCTGCCACAATTCTTTCTCCTCCTGCTCTCCTGTGGCCCCACTGCATGACCGCTGCTCTCCTCAGCTCGCCATTCCTCTGCCTCTCCCTTTCAGCCACACCATCATGTCTTTCCACAGAGCACGGCCTAGCAGTACCTCGCCCTCCATTTTGATTCAGTTCCTGAGGTAAACTGAGATTTTTGGCTGGCTAAACACAACCAACCAAACACCAGAAGTTACTGGATAAGTAAATAAATCCCTGAGGACAAGGAAGCATGTGCCCTGAGTGGCTTCCAGTCCTCTTTCCCCAGGCCCATCTGCCCTGAGGCGTCCCCCCTGAAGCACCCCTCCCCTCCTGCAGGGAACCTGCCAGAAGCTTCCGGGCCCTGCCACCCTGTGGGCACACCCAGCCCTGCCCTGGGAAACGCATCCCCCTTTTTAAGGCACAGAAAAAAAGAGAATACTGCCCCCCAAAAGGCAAGTATGGAGGTTTGTGAGGGGAGAAGCAGGAGGAATGATGAAGACATGAAATCAAAGGGGCTAGCTTATTCCCAAAGTGATATTTTTCAAATGCCCACACACGCCTTCCCTTCCTCCATTTCAGAAGCCCTTCAGAACATCACAATCCCACAAACCAGTTACAAGCTCACAAACAAACCAACTTGCACAGAAAGTCTTCTCTCAAGTCCAATGCAGTGAGGACACCATGATGACAAAACCGACCAACCAGAGCTCCACAACCCACCCTCAGTTCAGCTCCACACATGCACCAGGAACACCCTCACTTCACAGGAAGCTTTGCCTTGGACTGGCCTTCAAGGTTCAACACACCTGAGGAAAGGCAGCCATTAAATACCAAATGGTACAATACACCAAAGAAAAGCGGTTTGCTTCTCAATATCAGTTCTCTCTTTCAGATTTTCCCTTCGCTGGCTGCTGTTTTCCTTAACAAGTCCTCTCCTGCTTCTCCGCCGGACACTTTTCCCTTAGAGATCTCTCTCCCAGACAGGGTTATTTTCACACGATTCTCTGAACAGCAGAAACAGAATGCTGGCCCCTAAACCCTGCCAGTGCTTCAAGATCCACAGAGATTCTCCAGATAACACAAAGAGATGACAGCCAGAGCTTTTAACTCTCCTGGATAAGTCTTTCAAGCAACAAAAGAAAGTATTCCACAGGAAAAGAAAGGTCACTGGAAAAAGAATGAAATACAACCCAATCTTGGGCTTTTTTCCTAAGTTTTCTTACTTAGGCATCAAGAAAAGTTATAAACACACACACCTCTGCACTCCTGGGGACCTCTTATCTGCTTATCACTGATATTTGCCCCAAAACACAGAGAGAGAATCTATGCCAAGCAACATCTTTGAAAGAAGATTGCAACAAAATACTACCTCCTGTTTCCTGAGGAAAGAAATCAGGTTGTGGGGTGTTTGCACAAGAGAACAAATCCAGCCAGCAGAAGGTTGTGACAGATGAACAAAGAGGTCTGCTTTAAAAACCTCTTACACTTTGTACCCCATATGTAGTTTGCCTACATGGAGAGGAAGAAAGAAGGAAAAATGTTACGTTAAGGCTCTATGTCAGAAAGGAATGGCGATTGGGCTCTTGTGTGATTCTATAATGCTTTTTATCCAAAGATAGTCAAAACACCAGAATAGGTCTTGCAGATGTCTGACTTTTCTCTATTGGAGTTTTGAAAAATAAGCATACAGAAAAAAATGAACATAATATTCACATGCATGTACCTCTCATTTTTCAGTGACTAAACTTGACGTTGCTCCCCTGATTCAGAAGTACCAAGCATCCCCCAAACCAGTTCAAGTGAGTGATGCATGCTGCCACCTAGTAACACTGTACCACCATTTCTAGTACAACTCTACAGACTTTGTATGTACCCAGTCTGCAAGGCTTCAACAGCTTCTCAGACTTGCTATAGCTGAAGGTTTTCAAGTCTTCCCGTGGCTGTTCTGACTTGCTTAGGTGCAAAAGCAACATTCTCCTTCTGACCATGTAGCTCCAAGTAACTTGCTTTCTTTTGTGAGCTACCACTGTATTTTTATGTCAACAGCAGTAACAAGTAGTAATTCTGTATAGAATGAAATATTTATGGCTAACAATATGATGTAGTAAGCAAAAATAGAGGCCTCATGATAGCAAAGGCCTTTGAGCAGTGTAGACTCAGGATGCAGGGCAGAGCAGTACAGCATGGGATAAGAGATGGGTCCCAGGGCCATAAACAAGTCACCTATGATCAGGTAAAGAAATGCAGACCTGGAGCAAAACAGATTTTAGGAATAAGAAATAGAACAAAGAAATCATATTTAGCATGTAAAATGCATCACACTCAATAAATTCAGATGCATTGTGGAGTTGCAGACCAATAAAGAAAGAAAACATGCATGCAAAGGCATGTCAGAAAACATAAACATAGCTCCATGTAAAAGGGAGAAAAAAGGGAAGGAGAGGAAAAGAAATCATCAGCTTAATATACTTAATACTCTCTAGGGCAAAGGGGTGCATCACCCCTACCCTAGAACACCTGAGGCTCTTGATTTTAGTATTCAGTGGAGAAAGTAATGGTGAGCATAACACCAGGAAAAGGGATTGAAACCAGTTAGTGTGCATATAGCAATTTTACCTGTATTATTTATTACCAGTATATACTTTCGTACGCAGCATTGATTTCTTTTGTTTTATTTTTCCTGTAGTAAATGGATGTGGACTAGTAATGATTCTTCAATTAGAGTGTGGAGGTTTCTATTATACTAGTAATAAATTCTTTGCTTTATATAAGATATATTTCCTTTTTGCAGACAATGATTTTGAGTAGAACAATGCAATTTGGACACAACACGAAACGGAATAGAACATTCTGCTTGAGACTTTTACCGCATCCCTTGCTTGTAGCAGAACCAAGACACAAGAACCTCCAAGAGAGGTCTTCACACTTGTCCAGATTATCAGGTCAGCTTTCCAATACTGGAGCAAAGGCTATTGGATAGTCAAAATACAGCTTTTACTGCTTTGATGATCTCTTATTTAATCAACACAAAGGAGCTGAGCGTAACAAGCCAGGTAAATGCCTGGAACATATTGTCTCTATTTCTTTGTTGGTGGGGTTTTTTTTTTAAGGAAATTATTTATCTCTTGTAAGATATTTCCACCATGAATCATAACTGCAGGAATTTTTGAAAATAGGAATTTCTCCCTCTAAGGCATATATTACTAGTAATATCAGCCAAAAAATATACGAGAAAATTCTTTATTGAACTTTTCTTGCCCTGGTTATTTGAAATGGCTGATGACAGGCTCACAAAATCAATACACATATGGCAGAGAATCTACTACAGTCCATTAGTGACAATTACAAATATAACCATAAGCCAAACTTATTCCAATTTTGCTATCCTACAGAATTGAAGATGTGATTTTTCAGAAACCGAGCAAAAAATATTTGGTATGTGAAGCAGGAGGGAAGTCAAGCAAAAAGCAGGCAATTGCCCCCATCTGGCAAATGATATCTGAAACCTGTGATTAAGTATCATTTTGTTATCCTGTATCTTTGGAAGCACGTGAAAGCTGACCATTTTAAACATCCACGTAACAAATACAGCATATAACATAAGGCATGGCTTATTAACATTTATACTATTACACTGGGATTCAATTGTAAATGTGATCCAAGTAACTCCTGCCCGAAAGGCTCCGTATTGATGGGGAGCTCTCTTGTCCTTCCCCCAGTGATCTTACTTAATGGAATAGTGAAAATTAGAAAGATCACAAGACAAAACTGAGAGCTTGCCTAGTTATTAGATCTCCTGGAACTCCTTCATGCTTTAGTTTAGTAAGTTATAGGTCATTGCTATCCCTTTTTATTTGCCTTTTACTTATTTGAGCAAACATTTGTTTCTGTCCATTTGTAAGCATAGTAATTCCCATAGTTACAGTTTTCTGTAAACGTAATAGCTAAAAATCAATAGTCACTATGATTCTTTTGAAGTTCATTATAAGTTTCAGTGCAACCAAAACTAGCTAAGATCCCCTGGCTGCAAAGACTTGAGCACAAGAATAAATCTACACAAATGAATAACTACTTTGAGGTGAATGCAATTTTTCAGTGTGAAGAAAGTTTCAAAGAACTTTTTATATACCAAAGATTAGGAATGAAGCAAAAAATTTCCTTGGAGAGTTAACACTTAAGTGTATTCACTGCTGTAGTCTTGTTCTGACATCTGAAGTTTAGTTCTTCATACATTTCTATGCTCCTAATATCCCCCCCCCCCCCC